>SJYO01027378.1:0-240675 GCA_006410555.1 Capra ibex | reverse complement strand
CCATCTCCCAAGTTATACGGGTTCAGAGTCGACAAGGACGTGGTCGACAACACGCCGTCTTTCAAAGAGAACACAATCCCCGGTGACTAGCTGGGTATGGCCAAGGAGTCTAAAGGTTAGTTATCCTAGCCGTACACAGTGTCCTCTTAGTCTCCAGGGATCCCTTTTGTGGGGTTCGGGAAAGCTGAAACTAATCTAAAATTTAGTTCCCCATTTTACTACGGAACTACAACAAATGGGTTTGGAACCAAACCCTCATTCGGGACTAGGTTGTAATTAAGACAATGCCACCCACTTCCTGATATATATATTTGTGGGTAAAACGAATTATATAGTGCGGGGGTATCTAATTGACCTTCTACCCCGTCTTATATTCCGAATTTAACCGGACATACCGGTAGAAATAGGGAGGTTCATTCTTCCCTGCTTGAAACAAGACCTAACCATCAAACCGGTTATGGGACTTCTCACCTTTATCGATAAACAAATCCGGTACATCATCCGGTCATAAAAAGTCTTTATTGCGATTATAGCCGGGGACATAGTTCGTGAGGCGCTTTTCGAATGGTAGTTACGCATCGAGTTCAAGACCAGCAAGGAGCCATTGTAAAACGTGGGTTATCCGCAGTCTCCTGGGTTTCGGAGAAAGAACTGCTAGAGCCAATTAACAAAAAGAAACATATTGATTACCTTGATTTTCTTCAACTCGATATGCAACAGGACGTAATTAGTGTTATTAAAACAATCCTCGCCTCCGATTATAAAAATAAAGAGGACATATTAGTCTCAGTTAGTGTGGTCCTACTTATTCATAAGGAAAATTTCTGCGTGACAACGCGGGATTTTCGTTAGATCGTCAAGAACCTCCATTTCCGGGTTTGTGAGGACACCGTTCCCAAACTTGGGGGTAGAGCCCACAATTATGACACATCCTCCACCGTGTCTCCAGGTTAGAACGCGACGGAGAACACCGAGCTGTCTCCAGACGTTACCAAAAAAACCTTGGACGTCACAACGGGGTATTGTAACAAAACCCCGGTCCCCGACCGGGGAGTGGGTCAAAAGGCTTTGGCCCCCATTTCCTAATGGAACTTGTAGACAAAACCTTGCTGTTAGGGCCCGGGTTACGAAGGGGAAAAATGTAGCACCCGTATTTAATCCTCATAATCGTCCCTAAACAGCAAAAACTCCCGTATAACATCGGGCTACCGGTCCGACTGGTGTTTGTTTCGTTGGGCTTAATGGACTGAAAACTATAGGAAAGAACAAAAACCGAACAACGACTTTTTCATGGAGAAATTACAAAAAAGGAACATTACGGCGACGGTATCGTTATGGAACGTACATCCTCCCAGGTTATAGTCGTGTTTACGCTTATTTTAGTCTGTCTAGAGGGAAAAAAAATATTCCAGCATTTCGTCGAACTGTCCGTCTTAATCGTAAAAGTTTTCGGTTAACAAAACGTTTATGGTAGGGTCGGAAAAGTAGACTGTAATAGAATGGATATCGCAGATTCTCGGCACGGTGCTTCAGGACTATTCCGAGTAGTCCAGGGACAGCCTGAAAACTCTCTAGAAGACAGAATTATAATCTCAATCCTTCAAAAAAGGTACGGACAGCTCGGCGTAAACTATAAACACCTATACGTGGTCCATTTTTCAATTCAACTCATAATCATCGGACCTTTCGTGGAAGTGGTCGGTTGTAAAGCATCCTTCAAACATATGGAACAACGACTAACTGTAGCCGATATGCTCGTGTGACAAGTCGTATAAGTCTAAAGGTATCATCTATTAGAGGGGGGCTTTCTGTCCGGGATCGATAAACAAAAGTCAGTAAACCCCCATCTAAAACTCATGGGTTTGAAAGATAGTATCGTTATCACTTACCTCGCCATCCTGGCATAACACTCGTTCGTTAGAAATTGAGAAAATTAACAAATTTTCCGTCGCGAAGTATTTTTGCGACCAACAATAAAAGTTTCTGTCCTTTTCGTTTTCTTTTCAGTCTCTGTTGGAGTGGTTCAGCAACACGAACAAAATTACGGAAAACGTCGCCTCTGTGTTAGAGTCTACCTCCTCCTCCTCCTCCTCCTCGGGGGCCTCCCCCTAGCTCTGGACGATATTACCTTCCTCGTATCCGTCCCCCGTCTCCACCTCGTCTTCCAAATCTCAACGATTACCCTTCGAATTAAGGACTTAAGACATTTCGTTGTCACTCCAAAAAATTTGTAAGTTAGTTTAGTAGAAATCTACAACTACGGGGGAAAAGAACACGATTTTTTGGGGTTAGAAGAACTACCATAAATCGTCGAAGAAGCAGATTAAGGAGGAGTAGACACCTACTTTCACTTAGTAGTAATAGACTTCCTGCGCTATTAAATCTTTTGCCTCCCAGCGGAAGCTGAGGGAACCCTTGTCGTATGGACCCAAGGCCTAGTCCTTGTACATCTCCTAAAAAAAGGACAAAGTTATTTAAAAAATTTGCAAAATTAAGTAGTAATAGTTTCAGGTCTGTTAGTGCTTAATCACAGGTTTTCCTATTTCAAAGTTGTCCGTGGAAAAGTCCCGGTACATCTCATATTACTCGGGCTTAAACAAGGGGATGGAAAAAAATACAAAGATTTAAATGACATGGAAGAGACCCCTTGGTTCCCGTTTGAAGGAGTTATTTACTTTCTTTTAACTAATTAAATCCAAACCTTTGTCATTAAGGGGCTACAAAGTTGTAATGTCTATTGTATACATGTTTGTTAACTGCTGATACGCAGACAGGGTATAAATATGAGAGTTGATATATGGAATGATGAGGAGGAGTTAAATTTAAGTGAACATATGCATATGAGTGAGAAAAATCGATTATTCTCATCACCGCTCCTTTTGACAGCTTTAGCTCGGGGTGCAACCCGCGGTGGACGGCGCCGGTCGTGTTTGTTCTCAGCGTGGACGTGTCCCTCTCTTGCCTCACAGGGGCGATTCTTTTTATTCTCTATCTCTGTTTTCTACCCCAACTCTCCTAGTCTGGTTTTACCGACTACGGAAGGAAATAACACGACGTCATATATATCCTATTTCATGCACTGAAGACTGTAAGTGTCCTAACATATAATTAGAGGTCTATGTTAGTGTTCTGGGAATGGTAACACACGTCTAGTGTTTATCTATTAGATAGAAGATAGTTATTCGATTAGATAGAAGATACTTTACAACGTTCTGGCTCTGCAGGGCCTCGGAATTCCCATCATTTGAGAAGTCCCCCCGCCCTGTCCCTCGAATCCCTGCACGGATTCCGAGACGTATTGCGGCTCGTCGAGGGTTCTGAATTGGGAAGTGCCCGTCAGGGGGCGTGACCGGTTTTTTGGTTTTGGATTTAGTCTTCGTTATAACATTGTTTAAGTTATTTCTGAAATTTTTACCTAGTGTAGTAGTTCTTTGTTTCCCTCTTTTTAGTTTAGTTATTTTAATCTTTACTTTTACCTCTCTAGTGTTGTTCTGTTGTGTCTGTATGTTTCCTAGGATTCTCTGATGATAGTCGTTAATATACGGTTATTTTACCTGTTGCACCTTCTTTACCTGTTTAAGAATCTTTTCATGATGAAAGGTTTTGACTTGGTCCTTCTTTATTTTTTTAGAATTGTCTGGGTAGTTAACTTTAACTTTGACATTAGTCTTTAGAAGGTCGTTTGTTTTCGGGTCCAGGTCTTTCGAAGTGTCGACTTAAGATGGTTTTTAAATCTCTTCTCGATTGTGGATAGGATGAGTTTGAGAAGGTCTTTTAACGTCTCCTTCCATTTGAAGGTTTGAGTAAGATACTCCGGTGGTAGTGGGATTATGGTTTTGGACTGTTTCTACGGTGTTTTTTTCTTTTGATGTCCGGTTATAGTGACTACTTGTATCTACGTTTTTAGGAATTGTTTTAGGATGGTTAGTCTTAGGTTGTTGTGTAATTTTTCTAGTATGTGGTACTGGTTCACCCGAAATAGGGTGAACGTTCCTAAGAAGTTATATGTGTTTAGTTAGTTACATTATGTGGTGTAATTGTTTAACTTTTTATTTTCGGTATACTAATAGAGTTACGTCTCTTTCCGAAACTGTTTCAAGTCGTAGGTAAATACTATTTTTGAGAGGTCTTTCGTCCTTATCTTCCTTGTATGGAGTTGTATTATTTTCGATATATACTGTTTGGGTGTTGTTTGTAATAGGATTTACCACTTTTTGACTTCGTAAAGGGGATTTCAGTCCTTGTTCTGTTCACACGGGTGAAAGTGGTGATAATAAGTTGTATCAAAACCTTCGAAACCGGTGTCGTTAGTCTCGTCTTTTTCTTTATTTTCCTTAGGTTTAACCTTTTCTTCATTTTGAGAGTGACAAACGTCTACTGTACTAGGAGATGTATCTTTTGGGACTTCTGAGGTGGTCTTTTAATGATCTCGGTTAGTTACTTATATCATTTCAACGTCCTATATTTTAGTTGTGTGTCTTTAGGGAACGTAAGGATATGTGTAGTTTTTGTTTAGAAATTTTTTAAATAAATAAACTGACGTGACCCAGAATCAACGCCGTGTATCCCAGAAGTTAGACAACACCGTACCCCCTAGATCAAAGGACTGGTTCCTAACTTAGGTCTGGGGGAAGGAACCCTCGTACCTTAGAATTCGTGACCTGGCGGTCCCTTCAGGGACGTAGATGACAAAAAACTCCTGAAAGTCGAGTTTCATTATCTATATGGATTCACCGTATAAAACCCCATCGGACAGAACGGTGGGAAGACAAGAAGGGAATATCGTGTGAGAATCTGAAGAATCTCAATGATAAGACATGTGAACATAATAAAGAAGATAATTTAAAGTCAGAGAAGTTCTGGTCTCGGAGTAAGAGAAAAGTGTATGGGTGGTTATGGGAAAGACAACATGCTCGAATTTGTTTTTAATATTTTAGCTCAACCCTTTTCAAGGGTAAACAGACTAGAGGTCGAAGAGTATAAAAAGAAGGAATGGACGGTCTAAGAGGTCAGTACAAGGAAAACTTTGTCACGTACCATGGGAAATTATCTTTCATTCGTACAAGAACTTTCCCTTCATGATATTAACAGACGTAGAACTCTTAGACTATGTTAAATTGTCTGACTTTTATAAAAACCTCTTAAAATAATAAGTGGATCTGTCTCCTCCACAAGAGAGTATAACAAAAAAGTAGAGAAAGGGGGAAAGAGAATAAGAAACCCATCGAAAAGGACGAGACCGTTACGTGTTCCAATTTACTGTGGGTGAGGGTAAAATAGAGTTGAGTTCATTGGTTGGAACTATAGGGTTCTAAAGAATAAAGATCCGGTTCTAACACCTCAAGTAAAACAGAACAAGTCAGTGACTCAGTACAGACTGAGAAATGTTGAGGTACCTGACCTCGTTTAGTCCGAAGGGACAGGAAGTGTAAAAGGGGTTCAAACGAGTTTGAGTACAGGTAACTCAGTCACTACGGTAGCTTGGTAGAGTAGGAGACAGCGGGGGAAGAGGAGGACGAAAGTTAGAAAGGGTCGTAATCCCAGAAAAGGTTACTCGACCGAGAAACTTAGTCCACCGGTCTGATAACCTCGAAATCGTAGTCAGGAAGGTTACTTATAAGTCCGAACTAAAGGGAATCCAAAGTGACCAAACGAGAGGAACGAATAAACAAACTTATTTACTGGAAGATAAGCCATTTCCTCAACCTCGACGAGAGTGTGTCTTGTTCGTACCGAGGATACTTGGAGAACACACCCACCCTATCTCTACATTTCGAACAAATAATATGTCATTCAGGGGATGTATACTCACTCAAGGTAAGGCTCTCACGCAAGGATTCAGGTTAAACAAAGATCCAAGTTGTTTCAATCGGATCCATGGGTTGATCCATTGTGTCGATTAACACGTAGTCGATATATCATAAATATGACATTATCCAACTATTTTGTCCTTTTTTAGTTTGTGTTCTTTATTTATTTTGTAAAAACTAGAATGTCATGTCATCGACTTTTCGTGTTGTCATGGTCGATGTAGTGACGACGAAAATACGAACGAAGACCAGTAGGACCCGAACTTTCTTTCTGGAACATGATGACGTGTGAGATACATTATAACCTGTCATTTCATGTGTTTTCGTGTTGGTGAACATCTCCTACGAACGTCCTTCCACTATTATATGTGGTCTGTGTACTCGATTGAATGCACCAACCTGTATGCTTACGTACAAACGTAGAAACTTTCAGACGTTGAACTTCCAAACACACATCCCCTGAAATGATATGAATACGGTGAATCATATTGTCGTCAGGATGTTCCGTCGAGAATAATAAAGATGGAATACCTTCTCCATTGACTCTAAGTCTCCCTGCCTGATTTACTGAAGGAGGTCAACGTTTCAGCTCTAAGGTTTAACTCGCAGTTTCAGTTTTACAATCAGTGAGTCAGTACAGGTCGAGAAACGTTAGTGTACCACATCGGGCGGTCCGAGGAGACAGGTCCCTTAAGAGGTCCGTACTTCTGACTTCACCATCGGTAAAGGAAGAGGTCCCCTAGAAGGACTGGGTCCCTAACTTTGTCCCAGAGGACGTGACGTCCACCTAAGAAATGGTAGACTCGGTGGTTTCTTTGGTTTAGTTCGTATAGACTGAGATTTAGACAAGAGTAAATAAAGGAGAGCCGAGATATTGTATCTGATTTATCTGGTTTCATCTGATTTATGAACAGACATCCTGTACCCAACACTACCACCCGTTCTGTAAAGATGTAAATGAGAAAAAGAGTTGGTTGTCGTCTTAGTCTCCTTTTGGTTCTCGTAAAAGGACACCCTGAGCACAATTTCCCTCCACCGTCTAGGGAACCAGGTCTCACCGTACCTGAACTCACTGTGAACTCCGTAGGTACTGTGGAAGACTAAAGTCTTCGTTGACATGAGAAACTCTGACCGACTTAGTACTCACAGAAGTCTCGTGCACTCTTTATGTGTCTGTCTTTAAAATTTTCTATAATAAGTCTTTGGTTCTAAGTCTTTAGTGGGGCTATAAAAAGTACAGGGTGTTTTATATAGAAGTAAGTATCTTTTACATCTTGACGAAACATAATAAATCGTTACACTTACCCGAGAATTCTAACAGAATTACAAGAAATGAGAAGTCCAGGATTTTTCGGACTTTTCTCCCAATGTATACCAGAGTTAATACCCGGAGTGAAGGAGCTTCTAAAACGAGGAGAAGTGTATTCGTCCTAAAAAGTCGTCCAAACACTGTGAGTTAATCTGTTTCACTTTACCTTGTTCTGTGTCACCAAGAACGGGAGGTACAGGACACGGACGGAGAACAGTCACCTTTTTGAAATCGGTTTCTATTTCAAATTGGTCTCCTTACTCTTGTACGTGTTTGTTTCCTTTCGTCAGTTTCCTCTCACTTATTTCATCAGTGACTCGTTTCAGTTCCTGGTAATCAAGGAAGAGTTCCCGATATCTATTATAAGACTCGGTATAGGACACTAGACAGAGAATCTATGACTTTTGGGGTGTTCCACCTTCTTCGATTGATGTACCACTGGGCTGTCATCGGCACTGTATTCGACGGTGCTAAGGTTCTTGACCGGAGTTCCTTTACCCTTGTTTAGTTGGGGCCCTGAGTTCTAATTGACATGCATTTTGTTGATTCTACTGCGAACAGTCTGATAGTCGCTGGTTAAAGTTCTACTGACAATCTCGACTGAGACGACAAAGATTACGACGGGAGAGAGAAACAGACATTTTCGAGAACGTGGGACTGACAGCCCCACCCCCATCCTTAACTGGAAACCTACCCGTAGGGGAGAGGGGTGGGGAGATGGGGATCAACAGTCGTAGTTTTATTTCGTTTAAAAAGGAAAGGTGGTTGGACCTGAGATTACCGAAAACTCGTCGTTCGTCGGTCTGGGGTGAAAGTCATTGTCTTCTTTGGATGGAAGGGCGGACAGGAAGAAAACGGGGGAGAAAAGGGGTCTCCTTGCAGACGAATAAAAGGGGTAGTCACGTGTTAAAAGACAAATAAAGAGTGGGAACCCTAAAAAAAGGGGAGTAAAAGAAATTTGAGTGCCACAGTGTTACATAATCAAAGATATATTTACAATATGAATAAATAGGAATAAATCAATCTCAAACATATTTCGCTAAGTCCCTATATTAAACCGTCACGGTAACAATCCGTCCAAAGACAGTAAGATTGATTCGAGGGTCGGAGGGACCACTCCGTAAAGAATTGTAGACAGGGCGCAAAGGTAACCACCTCGGAGGCCCCTGGGGAGTGGTGAAGACACTATGGAGGTCTGGGAAGTAGACGGAACGTCTCGGACATCCGTCGTGTAGTGTTGGTGGGTTACTGACGTTTTACGTCTGAAGGTAGACGGACCAGACCCTTACGAGTGAGTTGCTGATAACTAATTCGTGGACGGATATACCGGGAGACTCGAAACACCTTTCGGGTCCACTGACCCCTTTTTATATTTCTTCCCCCTTTTTTATTCGTGTGTCCAGAACAAGACTCCTTCTAATGTCAAATTATCCCTGTCCCCTAGAAGGGGTGGGTTCCTAGTTTGGGTACAGAGAATGCAGCGGACGTAATCGTCCGTCCAAGAATGACGATCGCGGTGGACCCTTCGGGACTTATTTCAACATGTACCTAAAAAGTGACGTGACGTCCGTCTAAGAAATGGACGACTTGGTAGTCTCTTCAACCTATATATATATATGTGTATCGACTAAGTGCGACAACATGTTGTCTTCGATTGTCTTGTAACACTTCGTTAATAGGAGGTCTTTTTATATTCTTTTGTTATCCCAATCGTGGCGATTGGGGTTGGGGTGGCGGACGTAAACTCCCAGTCGACGTATACATATCTCTAGACCTTATTATAAGTAGTTTATGATTTTTTACAAATAATAGTCCACCATTCTAAACCCTAGTAGACACGAAAAGAAAAAAAACATGAAATAACAAATTTTAAAAATAGTACTGGTACATAGCAAAAGTGTTTTTGTTTCAGTAGTAAGATTTTTTTAATGACTACATTCCAGTGAACGTTTTAATGTAGACTTCAGGATTCTCGGTGTATCTTGAGTCCGGTATGTGAGATTAATGTGTACTACTGAAGTCCACTGTCACCCTTTCAGGTCCACTTAAGAAACACTCTCAAAAATTTGTGAAAGTAGAACCACCGGTTCAATTTACTGACTTGATCGACCTTTCACTTTTGACTTCAGATTAATAAAGAGATTGTAGTCTTTCAGTTTACCACAGGTGGTGAGCTATTAAAAGATTCGAAAAAGTCTGTTCAAACTATAAGTGTGTAGGTTGTTGAAAGGTGAACGGACAAAGATAGGTTCCCTCTTTACTTTTGTTAATTATCCGTTTGTACTTTGTTGTATGCGTAAATTTTGTAAAAAAAAAGTTTTGTGTTTACCGACATGATTACCTTTTGTGTAAGTAATGTGTATATATATATATTGAACCAGAATAATTAGGTAAATGTTTTACAATTCGAAAAAAAAAAAAATTTGGCTCCTGGTTTATTTCTGAATTGACCCCATAGTGAGCTTAAATGATCCTTCTATTCTCTTTTGTTCGAATAGAAGTGAGTAAACTTGGTTTATAATTTATACTGAAACTATGATTAAGTTTTACTTTAGAACTACCGGGGTATAAGATCCTTCACCATATTCTCCAAAAATCACTCAAAATACTTCCTTTAGTAAAAAAGGTGTATAATCATAGTTTTATTGTCCAAGTGACGAAGTTATCATTAGTACAGTTAATATACGTGACTTTTATTACGTAGTGTGAGTCTGTAATTTGTAATAGTAACTAGAAAAATAGTTCTTTTGAGATCAATTTAAACGTAAAATAATTAAAACCTGAACTGTAAATTTTGCACATAAACCCTAAATAGACCCCTAACCGGTGGATAAAAGGGTGTGATAGCATGTCTACACACTTCTCCGGGACCCTTGGGTCTATCACACCCCTTCCATCTCAAACAAATGGATTGAAGTCCTCTTACTCATTCGTGACCTAGTAAGTCGGGGTTTGATTCTAATCGACGTCTGTGACGGGACAAGTGACTGACAAAATCCCGTTTCCTTCTTTCTCTAATTGTATCTAAGTGTATATAAAATTCAGTCTTCCGTAGAATCTAAAACAAGATTAAATTCCGTAAATGTCAAGTTAACACCAAAAAAAACTCTTCTATATGTAAACAAATAATACACACACACACGTACGAGTCAACGAAATCAGCACAGACTGAGACAAGTTGGGACACTTGACATAGGACGGTCCGAGGAGACAGGTACCCTAAGAGATCCGTTCTTATTACCTCACCCAACGGTGCGGGAGGAGGTCCCCTAGAAGGGTTGGGTTCCTAGCTTGAGCACAGAGGGTACACAGGAGGTGACCGTTCACCCTTCGGGTGTAAATACATATTGTTTCAGATAAATACGTCAAAGTATATGTAACAACCTGTGTGTAAGGTGGTTTTATGTAGAAGTATCTAATGATGGAGTCATTGTCGGATTATGTACATGGTGAGAACTGGATGTTTCAATTAAGTGGGATATGGGGTCACGATCGTTAAACGCCGTGAGACATCTAAAAATTGTGAACTACAAGACGAAAAACTAGTTGTAAATTTAAAGGTAATCCGTTTGTTGTAAATCCACTAAATTTTTAACTCCTTCTTTCTTTTTTTCCTTGGGATCTGTGAAGACCTCTAGTGAGCTATAATATTTTAAATTAAGGGTTTCCTAGTTATGTCTCTTCCGACTCACTGACTTTTGGTACCCCTAGTGTATACGAAGCATTCCTCTACAAAAATAAGTGACTTTTGAATTACGATTCTCTTTGAGACCCCGAAGGGACTACCGAGTCACCATTTCTTAAGTGGACGTTTATGTCCTCTGTACCTAAATTAGGGACTAGGTCCTTCTAGGGTGTACGGAACCTTGTTGGTTCAGGTACGTGGTGTTGATAACTCGGGCACGGGATCTCGGGCCCTCGACGTCGATCAGACACGAGACGTTGTCTCTTCGGTGGCGTCTCTCTTCGGACTCGTGGTGGCGATGTCTCAGCGAGGGTGACCGGCGTTGGGTCCTTTTCGGGTCCGTCGTCGCTCCTGGGTCGTGTCGGCGTTTCTTTGTGTTTCATTTCAAGATGAATCTTTTGACTCTTTGGCTGAAACTTTACCAATAGACTTAACAACAAGGTTAAAAAGTCACACGAAACAATCTTTTTCTTCGAGGAAATATCTTATTGACGTAGAATCTTGACTTTTCCTGGATTCTTTAATAGCGTGAGTTGAAAAACTCTCACTCTCACTCTGCAATAGATCTTGTGAAAGGGTTAAGAGATCACTCTTAATTAGAATTTTTATAGGGAATAAATACTAATAGTTTGATAATCGGTACGGGATTTCTCTAGTTTAACGGTTGTAGGTGACCTAGTACCTTTTTCGTTCTCTCAAGGTCTTTTTGTAGATAAAGACGAAATAACTGATACGGTTTCGGAAACTGACACACCCAGTGTTATTTGACACCTTTTAAGACTTTCTCTACCCTTATGGTCTGGTGAACTGGACGGAGAACTCTTTGGATATACGTCCAGTCCTTCGTGGTCAATCTTGACCTGTACCTTGTTGTCTGACCAAGGTTTATCCTTTTCCTCATACAGTTCCGACATGTAACAGTGGGACGAATAAATTGAATATACGTCTCATGTAGTACTCTTTACGAACCGACCTCCTTCGTGTTCGACCTTAGTTCTAACGACCCTCTTTATACTTATTGGAGTCTATACGTCTACTGTGGTTCACTTCTCCTTGATTTTTCGGAGGACTACTTTCACTTTCTCCTCCCACTTTTTCAACCGAATTTCGAGTTGTAAGTCTTTTGCTTCTAGTACCGTAGACCAGGGTAGTGAAGTACCCTTTATCTACCCCTTTGTCACCTTTGTCACAGTCTGAAATAAAACCCCCTGAGGGTTTAGTGCCGTCTACCACTGACTTCGGTACTTTAATTTTTCTGCGAATGAGGAACCTTCCTGTCATTACTGGTTGGATCTATCATATAAGTTTTCGTCTCTGTAATGAAACGGTTGTTTCCAGGCAGATCAGTTTCGATACCAAAAAGGTCATCAGTACATACCTACACTCACAACCTGACACTTCTTTCGACTCGTGGTTTCTTACCCACGAAAACTTGACACCACAACCTTTTCTAAGAACTCTCAGGGAACCTGACGTTCCTCTAGATTGGTCAGGTAAGATTTCCTCTACTCAGGACCCACAAGAAACATTCCTGACTACGATTTCCACTTTGAGGTTATGAAACCGGTGGACTACACTTCTCAACTGAGTGACCTCTTCTAAGACTACGACCCTCCCTAACCCCCGTCCTCCTCTTCCCCTACTGTCTCCTACTCTACCGACCTACCGTAGTGGCTGAACTACCTGTACTCAAACGTACTTGAGACCCTCAACCACTATCTGTCCCTCCGGACCGTACGACGTCAAGTACCCCAGTGTTTCTCAACCTGTGTTGACTCGCTGACTTGACTTGACTTTCTTTTGGACTACTTATATTTCAGAATAAATTTAGATCAGGTAAAGGAAGGTCTTAGAAAAGTTAAAGATAATATGTTACAGAACAGTGTTTTTAGGGAATTTTATAAAAATTTTAACAACCCACTGTACGGTAGCACAGCTAACGTGAGTAGAGTGTCCGAACGTTTCATTACGAGTTTTAAGAGGTTCAGTCCGAAGTTGTCATGTACTTGGTACTTGAAGGTCTACAAGTTTGACCTAAATCTTTTCCGTCTCCTTCGTCTCTAGTTTAAAGGTTGTAGGTAACCTAGTAGTTTTTTCGTTCTCTCAAGGTCTTTTTGTAGATGAAGACGAAATAACTGATGTAGTTTCGGAAACCGACACACCTATTGTTGTTTGACACCTTTTAAGAGTTTCTCTACCCTTATGTTCTGGTGGACTGGACGGAAGACTCTTTAGACATATATCCAGTTCGTTGTCAAATCTTGACCTATACCTTGTTGTCTGACCAAGGTTTAACCCTTTCTTCATACAGTTCCGACATGTAACAGTGGGACGAATAAATTGAATATACGTCTAATGTAGTACTCTTTACGGTCCGACCTACTTAACGTTCGGACTTAGTTCTAAGGACCCTGTTTATAGTTATTGGAGTCTATACGTCTACTGTTGTGGGAATACCGTCTTTCACTTCTCCTTGATTTCTCGGAGAACTACTTTCACTTTCTCCTCTCACTTTTTCAACGGAATTTTGAATTGTAAGTCTTTTGCTTCTAGTACCGTAGACCAGGGTAGTAAAGTACCGTTTATCTACCCATTTGTTACCTTTGTCACTCTCTGAAATCATAAAACCGGGGTTTTAGTGACGTCTACCACTGGTGTCGGTACTTTAATTTTCTGTGAACGAGGAACCTTCTTTTCGATACTGGTTGGATCTGTCGCATAATTTTTCGTCTCTGTAATGGAACGGTTGTTTCAAGACAGATCAATTTCGATACTAAAAAGGTCATCAACACATACCTGCACTCTCAACCTGATACTTCTTTCGACTCACAGTTTCTTAACTACGAAAACTTGACACCACAACCTTCTGAGAACTCTCAAGGAACCTGAGGTTCCTCTAGGTTGGTCAGGTAGGATTTCCTTTAGTCAGGACTTATTAGTAACCTTCCTGACTACGACTTCCACTTTGAGTTTATGAAACAGGTGGACTACGTTTCTTGACTGAGTAACCTTTTCTGGCACTAAAACCCTTTCTGACTTCCGTCCTCCTCTTCCCCTACTGGCTCTCACTCTACCAACCTATCGAAGTGACTGAGTTACCTGTACTCAAATTCATTCGAGACCCTCAACCATTACCTGTCCCTTCGGACCTCACGACGTCGGGTACCCCAACCTTTCTCAGTCTGTGTTCACTCACTGACTTGACTTGACTACTAATATAAAATCCTGATTAAAGATCTCCACCTCAAGAACAAATTTTTTATCCCTAACAATTAGACGAAAAGTCTTTTATGTGTGTTATCGTCGTATCCTTCTATGGATAAATAGAAACAACTCACGTCGTGAAGTATGAATGTATTTACGTGTTTAGTACAATAGAAACCACCATTTTAATCAACTCCTGTACGGACATAGTAATATCTCTATTCTTTTGGTTTTAGGTCTAACACACCAACTTAACGGGTATAAGAGTATTAATCACCGTCTCGATTTCCATCTTACTCCGAAAAGACGATATTAAGAAATATGTCCAGAATTGGTTTATACACATAATATTAGTACACACAATATATACAATCAGCGAGTCAACACAGACCGAGAAACGTCGGGATGTCTGACATCGGGCGGTCTGAAGAGACAGGTACCTTAAGGGGTCCGTTCTTATGACCTCACCTAACGGTAAGGAAAGAGGTCCCCTTGAAGGGTTGGGTCTCTAGCTTGGGACCAGAGGACGTAACCTCCGTCTAAGAAATGGTAAACTCGATGTCCCTTCAGGATAATAGTACCGAGAATTAACAAATAAAAAGTTCTATAAATAACTACCTGTCATTCTACAGTTCCACCAGTCACAAAATACGATACGCAAAAGGAAATAAATCCTTCAAAGGAAAAAAGGAGGAGCAGGTACATGGTTTCTAAGAATTGAACGTCATAATCATAGTAGAACAATCGAACAATCTTTGTATCTTAGAGTCCGAGATAGGTCCAGTTACTAAGTCTTAGACGTAAAATTCTTCTGGGGACCCATCAAATCTCCGTGTAATTTTAAACTCTTCATAACCCGATTTTGTACACCCGGCAGAAAGGACGTTGGGTTCATCGGTCAAAGACCAAAAAAAAAAAAAAAAAAATTAACAGTATTATATTCTCTTTTTTTTGTACATAATTGTGAAACTGAACTTAACTACCTAAAATAGAAAGGGGTTTTATACTGATTTATCAAGGACCTGTCAGTATTTCACCTGGTATTATTTCTTTTGGATTTATTTCAAATCTTTTTATTTCGTGTCTTTAATTAGATACGATAACAACAAATCAGTGATTCGACACAGACTGAAAAAACACCGGGTGACCTGACATCGGGTGGTCCGAGGTGACAGGTACCCTAGAGGGTTCGTTCTTATGACCTCCCCCAACGGTAAGGGAAGAGGTCCCCTAGAAGGGCTGGGTCCCTAGCTTGAGCGTAGAGAACGTAACCGTCCACCTAAGAATTGGTGACTCGGTCGTCCCTTCGGGATCACGTTATTATATAAATTCCTAAAACAGAGACCTTCAGTTAAAACTGGTATTTTCGTCTTTTGGACTAGTGTTTTAATTTTTTTTTTAATATTTTGTCTTTAATTCTTCAAGTCTGATAATTTTTTATAAATAAACCATTTTGGTTCATAGAAAAAGAAAGAAAACTCCTACAAAGATCTCCGACCTATCTACTATATAGAATTTCAGTGTAGATCACTTCAATCCTTATATTATATCTAAGAAAGGGAACCGTTCGAAATCATAACGTTTATCTTCATAAGAAGTAATGAGTCGGACGATTTAACATAAGTCAAATACCGTTAGTGGGAATTTTGTCAAGAACGATTAAACTACGTATACTTTCCACCTCTTTTAGAAACTTACTCTTGTCAGTCCCTTTTCGGCCTAGGAAACAATGGAACACCACCGGAAGATACAAGAGGGAACCAACGAGTAATTCTACTCAAAGTAAAAAGGGAATCTACCGAACACACACTATCCTTTTGAATTCACCAAGTATCTCAAGAAAAAAACAAACAAACAAATTCTAACTCTAGAAATAAAACTACGTAGAGATCCTTCCCAGGTAACAAAAGACCCTTCTAACTATACGACCGATATTACCTCCATTTCCTCCGGTGACATCTCCCATATGTGGGTAATTGATTTCAGAAGGGTTGAATTCCTCAGTCTTCTTTTGCGTTTTAAGTTTCGAAGACTGAAGGTTTCTCAATCACACTTTCCTCGGAACTTTAAAGTTATTAATTTTTGTTTGGGAACATTTTGTCTTTAATATCCTTGAGGGTCATAAATTCTGTGAAAAATTTTCAGTGAAACATCTTAAATCACGGTTAAACGACATCCTATGTCTTTGTACTCTTTTCAAAACGAAAGGTTTATACTCTAGACAATTAAACTTGAAATACTTTGGTTTATTGAGAAAAACTAATAGTAGGTGAATAGAGGGAAGGTAGGGGACTGGGACTGGGGTATCTTTTACATGGTGACCTATAACTAAGTTATAAGGAACGGGAACATCTCTTTTTGGTCAATTTGACGAATGGGTGTTTTTGACACAGAAAAGGTAAAGTGAGGTTTGAAGAAATTGAACACCTTATTGTCAAGGTGAAGGTTTTACGAGAGTCTCTTTTTTCTGATTAAGACCGAATTGAAGAAATTTTTTTTTTTTTTAATATCGGTTTCCCCTAAAAGAGGGACTTAAGATGAGAACCATTTTTAACTAAAGAAGAAATGTTACAACTATTAGTTATTTTCAGAAATGAGTTTGAGGGGTTTCGTGGGCACCATTGGGTCAGGAAGCTATTTAGATCCCGGAGAGGGTGCCCCAAAGGTCCGGTTCGGTGGGGTGTTGAAAATACCACTATATACTCGTAGTCTAGGTCCCTGAATGGGTTGTAGGAGATTTAATTTTCAGTGACCTCGTCCATCAAATTCCTTGTCTAAATATTGTTGAAAGTTTACTTTGTTTCCATAAGGAGTGTCGACACTCGGTAGACGTTGGTTAAAAGAGTATGAGCCCCATATAACTTCTATTTATAAAAGGGGTATGGGTGGGGTGGGGGAGTCGTGTGTGTCTCTGAGCATATTGTACGGTGGGTCTCCTTGGAATTGTAAAGGCTTCGTTTGTCGACGAGTCGGAGGGAAACCGGAAAGAGAACATCAAGTATAGTTAAAGTTTAGTAACGATGTGAATAATACGTCTGGGAATGGAATAACAACTCGGACTTGTGCGACCAACCTTTTCATTCCTAGTAAATTAACGGTACTCCAAGTCTCGATACTGACTAATAAGCTACACCACCACTCATTATGATCTTAGTGTCAGACCTCTTACAGGGTTTTCTCACGTCTCTATCTATCCCTATGTCTCGTTATATAGGGTCACCAGGTCTCGTCCCGACCCGAGACTGTCTGGACCCAATTCCGAAAAAGGACCGACACATTTGAACCGGAGGTGAAGAGAGTTAATATTGAACACCACCATCAAATCAGCGATTTAACACAGGCTGAGAAAGTTGGGGTACCTGACATCGGGCGGTCCGAAGAGACAGGTACCCTAAGAGGTCCGTTCGTATGACCTCACCCAACGGGAAAGGATTTGGTCCCTTAGAAGGTCTGGGTCTCTAGTTTGGGTCCAGAGGACGTAACGCCCGTCTAAGAAATGGTTGACTCGATGTTCCCTTCTAAAATTTGATATTGGACTCCTATATTTATCATGAACGGAGTCCCAAGAACCCTTTTAATCTATACTATTACATGTCTTTTGGAGGTCTTCTATAAAGTGGAAGTTATTTCTAATCAATAATAATAATAGAAGTACTTACTGTCATACAAGTTACAATGAAAATTATCGGTACTACAGTATATTATTAGAGAAACTAGATAGTAGAGTATCGTGATGTAGGATGTGATGCGTTGTGTTTGAAACAAATAGGTTCATAAATGAAGAGGTCCACAGGAAGTATCGTGTAGTCGTAGGGTATTCTACATTGTAGAGGAAGAAAGAGAAAGATAACTCTTGTCACTTTACGACCCAACTTTTGTTAGATTATCAGAAAAGACGTCTTGAAGTGTCTCGGAAATTATATGACTAACAGTGACAGTTAAAGTCGCACCACCACCGTCGACACCGATTAAAATACCATCCCTAATATCAAATGTAACGAAGTGTCAGAATAAAATGGTTTCTTGTACAAAAGTAAACAAGTAAAAAGTGTATTATAGGTAAGTCTACCAAATGATTTACCAAACTTCAACAACACACAGAATCAGGTGAACCCTACGCTATGGTTTTTATACCACTTGACTTTTCGAATTTGTGTCTTTAGATAAAGGGTGTCAGACCTCTGCCCCCGCCCCCCGCCAGGTTCTGGATCCACGGACGTCTGATCCACTCTACTCTCGGATAAAGTACACAGCATTAGACAACAGAAGAACGACCGGGAATGGATCTTCTTCCCCGTTCCCTCGAGAGATACCACAGAAAATATTCCCGTGATTAGGGTAAGTACTCCCTAGGCAGGAGTTCTTGATTAATGGAGGAGTGGAGGTGTACAGTAACGTGACCCCTAATCCAAAGTGGTGTACTTAAACCGTCCTCCACGTGTTTTTAAGTCAGATGTTGTCACACCTCCACACACACACGAACACCCTCGACAGCGATTCAGCACAGACTGAGAAGCGTTGGGGTACCCGATATTGGGAGGTCTAAGGAGACAGGTTCCCGAAAAGATTCGTTCCTATGACCTCACCCAACGGCAAAGGAAGAGGTCCCCTAGAGGGGTTACGACCCTGACTTGGGAGCAAAGGGCCCAAAGGACGTAGTCGTCTGCCCAAGAAATGGTGACTCGGTACACCTTTCGTGTATTGTAACACTATATTTACACTTTATGAATTAAAAAAAGTCAATGGAGGAAGTCAATGTGTGGAATACGGTATTATTATACCGGTCTAGGGTATCGAAAGATTAGTAAGATAAGGTTAAATCAGGTTAATTTTTGAGTGAGATAGGCCTTACCATGACATGTAGTAGACAAGGGGGACGTGTCCGTAAGTTTTACCCCCACCTCCCACAACCAAACGGGATAACAACTTCACTTCTCCCTTTTTCTCCTTACTCCAAAAAAAGAAAGGGAAAGGACTCTTGTTTCTTCTATTTCTCTTGTCAATCATCTGGACTTTAAAGAATAAAAAAAAAAAAAAATTAAAATTGACCAGAATTGAGACATTGATTCAAACAAAAAGACGGAGGATTGAGACGTCCTACTCTATCAACCTACCGTAGTTTCTGAGTCACCTGTGCTCAGACTCCTTTAAGACCCTCTATCACTTTCTGTCCAGTCGGACGACGCGACGTCAAGTACCCCAACGTTTCTCAACCTGCGCTGCATCGCTGCCGGCTGCATCGCTGCCTTGTTGAGACGTCCTCGATGTTAAGTGTAAAAAAAGGAAACTGACATACGATTTATGTAGGGGATGGACAATAAATGGGAAGTTTGTGGGAAGGGGAACATCAATGTGTAGTCTTTCCTCCGGTGCCCCGGGGTTTGACGGCCTGAGTTAATGACCCAGTGACAACGGTCAAATGCTGACAGAAACTTTATTACGTTCTCCTTCTTTAGTTCGAGGATAGTGGAAACAAGCAGTGGTGACCGAGGACTGAGGTTCAGGAACAGAATACATTCGAGGACCTGAGGAGTACCGTCCCTACACACACACGTGTCAAGGACTTCGCACTCCCATGACGCAAGGGGAGCGGTGACCGACTTTCAAGTTTGGTGGAGAGATAAAGGAGGTTTACGAAGCTACCCGTCTCTTCCGGTTCTAAAACCAGTCGTTGTAATAGTGAAGAGGAAAGGTTGAAGACCCAAGGTAAAATAGACACAAACGTATCTTCTCTTTTTGATTTCCAATGTTTCTAGTTTACAAGAAAAAAAAGACACTTTCACCTTTACACTAAATTATGTGATAGCACTCAGTTAAACGTCCTCTGGACCAATTGACTTTGGGACACACACTAGACCGTACTGTCTGTAAATTTACGACTGAGAGTATATCCCCGGAACAAACGTAAGAGACTTTACACCTAGAAGTGACGTATTACGTACCTACTTGAGGACCTAGCTAGAGAAGGTTGTAAAGAGTCAAGGGTGGACGTACCCCCTGGGATATCGGAGAACGAAGATCCCTAGGGAGTAGTTGACTGACGGGAGGGTCCACCCCTCAACTAAGTTTAGGTCACTAGAAGTACTCGTATGTCCAACCAGGTGGTGGTGACGAGAGATGTGACGGAGGAGAGAGTTCGAGAGACGTTGGATCGACTCTGTCGATGTCTACCATCTGGTCGTTCGGGTGACGTACTCATCTGTAAACTGTTCCCTCAATCTACAGATCGAGAGGAAGACTTTCCTTCTCTACAGATAAGAGAGGAAGACGGTTATAGATTTCCTCAGAGTCGACCGTGGAAGGAATGAACCAAAAACCGTACTCCTCCGTTAGGGAGAAAAGTGTCACCCCTCTCCCTTCACGACGCTATGACTTTACCTAGTCCTGGGAGACCAGGAACAGGAGGTACGGGAGACGGACGGAAAACAAACACCTTTTCTAAGACAACAACGAAAAGTCAGTGATTCAGTACAGGTTGAGAAACACTAGGACACCTTTTTGAAATCAATTTCTTATTCAAATTAGTCTCTTCACTCTTCTACGGTTTTCGTTTCTTTTGTCATCCTGTTTTGCTATTATTAAATAAGTCATTCGTTCAAGTTACTGGACTCAGTTCCTGTAATCAGGATATACCGATTATAAGACTCGGTATATAGGACGCTTGATAGAAGTCAAGTCAAGTCAACGAGTCAGTATAGACTGAGAAACACTGAAGTACCCGATATCGTGTGGTCCCAAGGGACAGACAGTGGTTGAGGGCCTCAAACGAGTTTGAGAACAGGTAACTCATCCACTACGGTAGGTTGGTAGAGTAGGAGACAGTAGGGGAAGAGAAGGACGGAAGTTAGAAAGGTTCTTAGTTCCAGAAAAGGTTACTCAGTCAAGAAGTGTAGTCCACCGGTTTCATAACCTCAAAGTCGAAGTTGTAGTCAGGAAGGTTACTTGTAAGTCCTGACTAAAGGAAATGCTAACTGACCAAACTATAGGAACGTCCGGTTTCCTAAGATTTCTCAGAAGAGGTGGTGGTGGTAAGTTTTCGTAGTTAAGAAACCATGAGTCGAAAGAAATACCAGGTTGAGAGTGTAGGTATGTACTGATGACCTTTTTGGTATCGAAACAGTCATCACTTGATATAATATCTATCACTCTGGGGGTGGTCCACCTTCTGCAAATGATGTAGTACTGGTCTAATATCGGTACTGTCTTCGACGGTGTTAAGGCTCTTAACCGGAGTTCCCTTACCCTTGTTTTCCTGGGTACCTTGACTAATTAACACGGATGTTGTTAGTTCTACTGAGACCGATCTGGTGACTACTGGTTAACGTTCTACTGACAGTTTTGACTGACACGACGTAGACCTACATCAGGGGAGAGAGACAGATGTTTTCGAGAACGAGGGACTGACAGTTCCCACCCATCAGTCGGAAACCTGTCCACAGGCGGGGGTGGGAATATGGGACGGGGACAACGACCGTAGGTTTTATTTGTTGAAAGAAAAGATGGTTAGACCGGAGAAATAACTGAAAACTCACAACTCGACGGTCTGGAGTAAAAACCAATGTTATGATACCACTTTCGAAACCTTGAAATACGGGAACTGGACTACGGAGGAGAAGAGGAGAAGAAAAAGATACGTAATAAGTAGGTATCTTTTACCCCAAACACCCTGAAGGGACCACCAGGTCACCAATTCTGAGGTGAAACGTTACGTCTCCTACTCTCAAGTTAGGGACCAACCCCTTTATTCTAGGGTGTACAGTTTCGTTGATTCGGACGTGTAAGACTTCGGACACTCGGTGTCGATCTCTCAGACACATGGAGTCGGCTTTTTTCTTTTTTTTTTCTAGGACGTACCGTGTTGATTCTGGGTCACGTCGGTTTATTCAATTAACTTCTTCTTTTAACCAAACCCGAACCCACTACTACCGTCAATCTCCATCAAGTCGACGGTGAATGATTCGGGATTTATGTCATTCTTGGACCAAAGACTAATGAATGTTAAGAGAAAAAGAAATCTTGTACCCAATAAGAATCGAACCCAGGACAAGTCGTCTTTTCAAACGTTGTTAACAATTCAAGAACATCCAACGACTCTCGGATACTCTACGTCAAATCGTCTACGGTCTAACATCTAAAGGACCTCTATCCCTGACACTAACAGAATAAGTAAACATGGGGGGTCATGAATTATCCTCGAGTCATTTACAAACAATTTACTTGTGTACTTACTTATTTACTAGGTCGGTTGTATAAGAAATTTACAATCTTTTCTATTCTTAGTGAACACTAAAGGGACCACCAGGTCACCGATTCTGAGACGTGAGGAGTACGTCCCCCGGGTCCAAACTCGGGTTCAGTCCCTTTGTCTAGAGTGTACGACGTTGGATTTGGACCACGTCGATTTATTTAGTTATTTATAAAACTTTTTCTTAGTGAAAAAAAAAAAAAAATCATGTCTACGAAACCGGAGTGACCGTCTCCTAGAGTAAATTATCAAGATCTCTCTACCCTGTATGAAACTCTGTACGACCGATCAGGTATCCGTCTAATTGGGACACACCAAGATATGAATGACCTATTACTAACGAATTTGTGTACAAAAATTTTCAACGACTAAAGTCGTTGAAAGAGGACTAACGTATTCTTTTTTTTTATATATATATATGTCTGTACGTCCGTGTTTGCGTATGTGTAGCGTATATCCATTTCTCTCCCCTTCCTTATACTATGTCCTAACTACAGACTTAGCAACGAAACCCGGAGTACTTTTGCAGTGGAGTTCCTTTCGCAAGAACCTTTTGGGAGATTGGTAAAAACTGAAAATGTATACCCATNATGTCTGTACGTCCGTGTTTGTGTATGTGTAGCGTATATCCATTTCTCTCCCCTTCCTTATACTATGTCCTAACTACAGACTTAGCAACGAAACCCGGAGTACTTTTGCAGTGGAGTTCCTTTCGCAAGAACCTTTTGGGAGATTGGTAAAAACTGAAAATGTATACCCATTTTCGAGGAAAGGATTACTACTAATTCAGTGAACAGATATACGACGTTTAGTTTTAAGGAATTAAGGGTCCCAAGCACAGACACTACTTTGGGTCCTTCCTCGGCACCCACCTCGACACTACGAAGGTGAAACGTCCACCATGGTCAATATTCTTATTTACTACTAAAACTGAAAGACCTCAAAAGTCATGTTGCATAAAACATTCGTGTCTTATTTTTAACATTGGGGTTGTGAAACTTTCTCATATCCACATCTTTCAAATGAATATATGGTCCCTATACACTTAGGGTTACTTATACTATATTGAATAAACTTATCCGTTTCGGTTATAAAAATTGTCTTTACTTGAGTTTGTGGATGTTGAACAGATAAAGAACATAAAGAACATCTCTAAAAATTTTGACTTTATTTATGTGGACATGTTTTACATGAAGTATGTATGAATTATGTAACAAGAGTAAAATTTCGACGTATTGACTCAGATAATCTTTGTTACATTGATAAGATTTTATATATATAATAAACTTTATTTCAAAATTAGTGTTGGTACATTACGTAACAATATCTTCAATTAAAGTGGTCTAATCCAATAATAAAAAGTTCAGTACAATAAAAGTCTACAAAAGATCCGTCAATCTCCTGTAATGTATTGTAAAATGTTAGTCTATTTCGACTGTAGAGTCTCTGTTAATTCGTTCTATCTTCACTTCCACCAGTGTTAAAGTACCCGAATTTCACTACTTGAACAGTTTCGTTTTCAATCCTCCTTGGAGGTCAGAAGTTTACGTACTCAAGACTTTATCTGGGTTTTCGGGGAAACGGAAAATCGTACTCTCGACACTGTTATTCTTCCTTTGAGGTTCCCGAACTATGGTTTCTAAAGAATCGATGTTCGTCTCTCAGTTTCTAAGTACTCTATTAAATTTAGTACCTTAATTTTTTATACAGAATAGTTCTTTATTTAGTAGTTTTAAGTTTAGAAGGTAGTGCTTTTCGTTTTGCAGTGAACATTGCAGTGAACATATGGAACGGCACGGGTAGAGGAGAGGAGGGGAGGGAAAAAAGAGGGAGGAGAGGGAGACAAAGAAGGAAGGAAGAAGGTTAAAACAAAACATTGAAGTCTAACATTTACAGATAAACCTGTCCATTCAGACAGGTTTATCTGTAATTGTTAGATTTAAATTGGTGAATGTCCCTTCGAGGCTAAAAGAGTTGTCACTTCTTAGGTGGACGTTACGTCCTCTACACCCAAGTTAGGGACCAGACCTTTCTAGTGTACCTTTTCTTTTACCGTTAGGTGAGGTCATAAGAACTGACGCTTTAGGGTACCTCTCTCCTAGGACCCCCCACTGTCAGGTACCCCAGAGTTTTCTCACCGATTTGTTCTTGCCGTCGTTGTCATTGTTGTTTTGGTGAATATTTCCTCTCTGATCTCAGACGTCTTATCTTTACTTGGTGACGAGACAGTGATTCAAGATCTTCTCTCCAGAAAGAACTCAGGTACAATTATGAGACCGGGAAACCCCTGTACACACCCCCCCCCTCTCTTTCTTGGACCCCTTTCTTTACCCTAGTCCGTAAACATTAGTGAATGTTACAGATAAGTCCCACCCGAGTAAATGAACACGTTTCGTAAGGACTTTAAAATTAAGGAAAGTTGTGTCTCGAGATTCAAGAAGATCCTACCATTATCTTTTGGATTAAACTAGATCTGAGGTTCCTGTCGGAAGTCTGTAGCTGTCTTTTAAACCTAGTAGAAGCATCACAGAGTCTCTTCTTCGACCCTATTTCGTTTCAGATCCCCAGGGACCTCCCGTTCGGTACCGAACACTCCAGTGAAGTCAGACTGACATTGGGGGTTATCAGTCCCATAACGGGTTTCGAGTCGTGACAAATAACCGGCTTCCCCCACCGTAAACATGTTGGATTCACCATGTAAAACTAGATTGGTGTAGGGTCTATACAATACTAATTTTAGCTAGAAAATATAAAAAAATTTTTTCGTTACGTAGATTTACACAACAGTTAGAGAGGGGGTTTTGATTTTTGGTTATTTATTTATTTTTATTTGGGGTTTGGTTCTTTTATTTTTATAAGAGAGGGACCCACATTAAAGATTGTGGTTTTCACTGTATAAACGGTGAAGTAAAGGACTGTAACACAAGTTTCGGGACGGTCCTGGGGCCGACCATGATGACATCCTTCGATAATCGAATGACTCGTTCCCTTTCTTTGTTGTTGGAGAATACCCTATATTTAGGTATCAAGTGTTTAGATCTCCTAAGAACATAGTACGACTGACTAATTACCAACACTTTCCCTTTAAAATTTTGTATGAGATAGAAATCCCAAGAGACGTTGACGATCCTTACTTTTTTTAAGTTCAGGTTACTTCACAAAATTTTAAAAGAGTAACGACAAAAAGGAAATAAATAAATAATAAAAAAACGAAACTAAGACATCACCTCATGAGTTGTCTTTTGTTTTGTATTTGTACGTGTCGTACTAATGCTGGATTTTAATGTCAACACTTAGTAATAATTCGTATACAAATACGTAGGGGGTACTCCGATTGTTACTATGGGTCTGTGAAACGACGACTTGTTTGTGTCTCAGTAGAACATAAAATGACAGTTTAAAGAAAAAGTTCACATGTTGAGGTTAGGCAAGGAAATGAGTAAAAATAATTAAGTGCCAACATCACGTCAAGGATTACTAGGTGACATCTAGCTACTGAAGTGTCAATAAGTATCCGACCCAATAAGAAGGAGTACTAGAGAGTCTCCTCGGAGAGAGTTAATTTTTATTTTTCTCTCTACGACCTTTGTCCGACCCATGACTTTACTCCCAGTTTTGATATACGTACAGATACACACAGAAAAATTTGGACTAGTACACAGAGATTTTGACTGTGGTTTATCTTTAATAAAGAAAACAAACAAATGTTAGACTTGGGTTGTTTATCTATTTCACTTTAAGATACCGAGTCCATTAATTTACCTATAAAAATAGTTTGACAAAAGATAAAGAATTCACTGAGGAGGCGGAAAAGATTTAGGTCGAACAAGTAGACTTTCAAAAACCAAGTGTATGACAACTTCGAATCGAACTTTCTGAAACTCGTATCGGAATGATTGTACACTTTACTCGTGTTAACAAACCGTCAAACTCGTAGGAAACCGTAACGGAAAGAAACCCTAACCTCACTTTTGACTGGAAAAGGTCAGGACACCAGTGCCGACTCAAAAGGTTTAAACGACCGTATAACTTACGTTGTGAAATTGTCGTAGTAGAAAGTCCTAAACTTTATCGAGTTGACCTTAAGGTAGTGAAGGTGATCTAAACAAGTATCACTACGAAGGATTCCGGGTGAACTGAAGTATAAGGTCCTACAGACCGAGATCCACTCACTAGTATGGTAACACTAATAGACCCAGTACTTCTAGAAAAGACATGTCAAGAAGACACATAAGAACGGTGGAGAAGAATTAGAGAAGACGATGACAATCCCGGAAATAACACGGGTAGAAACGTACTTTACAAGGGAAAACCATAGAGGTTAAAAGAACTTCTCTAGAGATCAGAAAGGGTAAGATAGCAAAAGGAGATAAAGTAACGGAACGAGTACAACGAAAGAATAGAGAGGAACGATAAGAGGCCTTGAGACATAAGTCAACCCATATAGAAAGGAAAAGAGGAAACGGAAAGCGAAGAGAAGAAAAGATTCGATAAATATGCCGAAGGAGTCTGTTGGCAAAAAGAAAGTGCGCAAAGAAAAAGAACCGACCCTACCCAACTCCCGTCCTCCTCTTCTCCCGTTATCTCCTATTCACCGGTACTCAAACTCGTTTGAGACCCTCTATCTCTTCCTGTCCCTTCTGACCATTACGACGGTGAGTACCCCATCGTTTCCCAGTCTGTACTGAATCGCCGACTTGTCGTTGTTTTTCCTCTGATTCTCTTTAGAGTAAGAAACAGGTGATCGTCCGTGACTCCTTTTCGGACCAATCCTGTGTTCTTTCACCGACAGCTGTTCGGTCCTCTCCCGAGAATGGTCGATAGTTTAGGAACTCTGGAACGAGAACCTGAAGGTCGAAGGTGTTGGTACTCTTTATTTAAAGAAAACAAATTCGGTGGGTCGGGCACCATACAACGATACCACCGGACTCTTCCGACTCTGTCAGACAATCCTTACATGATAAGCCAATTTTGGTTGTGTTTTGAGATACTCTTACCCCATCACATCAACGGACTGTAATGCGGAAACTAACACCTCTTTAGGTAAAGGTTTCTGTAGATAAAACTAATCCGCACAGGGACCGACATACTTGGACGAGGAATCGTCTGGTTGGTCCATTCCTTGATCCGGTGGGTGTGAGGACTTCAAGGGGTCCGGCGGACCTATTGACTGGGGACATCACTGGGAAGGAGGTGAGGGGACTCGGGATTTAGGGGAGTACGAAGTTTAATGGGGTATTACTCACTGGGGTGTTTTGGGGTCTGTGGAGTGGGAGTCTGGGATTATTTTCGTCTCAGGGTCCAGGCAAGAGAGACAGAGAGAGAGACAAAGACTGTCAGTGGAGCTCTAGAACGAGACACCGGGAGTCCACACACCATATAAAAGGTCCGAGAGACTCATTATTTAGAACAGGGAATGTCAAACGACTGGAAAAAAAAAGGACTTCACATAGGACACTAGTATTATTTTTGGTATTCCTACCCGTGACCGTGTTGCGACCCGGGTCACACCCCAACCCTTGTAGACACACGGAACAAGCCTCCCTACCCCGGAGTACAAAAGGATCAGGTCTCGTAATGGTAGTTATCTACCCTGGGTGTCCTGTCTTGTTCCCTAACTTTGTAATCTTAAAAAAACCGTATGTTTCTTTAAGTCCCTTCCCTTAGGTCAAGTTCCGTATACACCATCGAGTCGACCTGATAATCACTGGGTAAGGCGGTAGAAATTGTAAATTCGGGAGTATAACTACGAGTAGTGAAGTATCAATGTTTTGCCGACGACATGGAGGATTGGAGGGTAAACACAAGGTCCATGCTTGTTTTCCCATTTTCTTTAGACTTTCAACAGAACGGGAGGATTCCTCCGTCCACCGTGATCACCGTTTCTTGGACGGACGGTTACGTCGTCCGTATTCTCTACACCCAAGCTAGGGACCCAGCCCTTCTAGGGGACCTTCTTTTTTACCGTTGGGTGAGGTCACAAGAACGGACCTCTTAGGGTACCTGTCTCCTCGGATCGCTCGATTTCAGGTATCCCAGTGTTTCTAAGCCTTTACTGAGTTCACTGAATCGTGCAGAAGGGAGCGCACCTTGAAGATAGAAAGGAACCGATACAGTGTAACAATGGTTGGTCCCAAGAACCAGAGGAATTAGTTATCTTTAACTAGTCTCCGGTCTGTTTGTAAGTCTGTTCCGAAATAACCGCGGGGATGACGTGTCGCTTCCGAAGGGACCACCGAGTCTACCATTTCTTAGACGGACGTTACGTCCTCCGAGCTCAAACTAGGGACCTAACCCTTCTAGGAGACCTCTTCCTTTGTCGTTGGGTGAGATCATAAGAACGGACCCTTTAGGGTACCTGTCTGCTCGGACCGTCCGATGTCAGGTACCCCAGTCTTTCTCAGTCTGTGCTGATTCACTCATTTGTATGTGCGTACGCGACGTCGCCCCCCTTCGTTCTTGTTCGTTGTCGAAGGGAACGAATGAATGAGAACTCCACCCCACTCGAACAAGAAATGTACCCCAGTCCCATCCCCACACTTTTCGTCTCTGTAACGAGACGGTTGTTTCCAAGCATATCAGTTCCGATACCAGAAGGGTCACCAGTGTATACCAACACTCTCGACCTGACATTTCCTACGTCTTACGGTTTCTTAACTACGGAAACTTGGTGCCTCGACCTCTTCTGAGGAGTTTCAGGAAACCTGTCGTTCCTCTAGTTTGGTCAGTTAGAATTCCCTCTAGTTGGGACTTATAAGCAACCTTCCTGATCGACTTCGAGTTCATAAAACCAGTAGACTACACTTGTCTACTGAATGATCTTTTCAGGGACTACGACCCTTTCTAGCTCCCGTCTTCTTCTTCCACAGTCTCCTACTCTACCGACCTGACGTTTCTCAGTCTGTGTTGACCCCCTGACTTGTTGTTGTCCCACACAGGTCCCCAACACCGTCTCCCACACCGAACCAACCAAACGGACGGAAAATCCACCATAACACACGTCCCCCCGTACACGTCATGGGACGAAAACGCGGTCCGAGAAGTTTTCACGGTCAATCCAAAAAACCAGAGAAACACAGAAAACAGGTCTTAAACGGGGTGGACGTGCACATGTGCCAATCAAAATCAGGGTATATCAAAGAGCCATAAAACAACGAGGTCCACTCCACACAGGTCTACGTTCGTAACGTCGTGACGTCGTTTCCAGGGTCCAAGGTCCGGACAGAGTTGAAACTGGACGGCTCTTACGACATAGACAGATGTCTAAGTCCCTAAGAAGTGACCCCTTTTATATACACTGGTGGACATGAGGAACCTGTCAGACGGTAGGTACGTATGGGAGGAAGTGCACTTGTGTGAAGTATGACTGTGACAGAAATCCTCTTATGTGGATTAAGAGGGGGACGGTGGCATAAGGAGAAACTCGAGTCCTACACATCGGCCAGGTATCCAGAGAGACCGTGTAGACGGACCCCGACGGAACGGGACCCCCCGAGTAGTGGGGTGGACCCGACGTGACCGGTGACTGGAACCTACACGGTTACCCTACTTGTACCCGCCGTAGTCACTTAGAAGACAAACATAGAAGTTACAGTAGACATGGCAAACGTATAAAAACGACGAACCCATTATTCTGGATTTACTTTCGTTGGAACTTGACTCAGCTTCAGTCTTAAGAACGTTTGACTCTAGTCAGAAACGTCAGACCGGATCGAGTAACCCGACCAAAACGACCAAATACTTAGTAGTCCTGACCACCCAAGTTCCTTCTTTTATTAGTCACTTTGGGCGGACTGACTTAGTGCCCAATTAGGTCAGTCGGACCAGTCAGAACATATGAACCTTTGTTGGTGTCAGAAACAAAAAGACTAGGTGTCTGAGATTTTCCGGTGTGGTTTATTTGAACGTTTATTACAGAACTCATATGAGTGTCGAAAGTGGACAAGAAGGAAGATTGTACTCCGAAAAATCTCTTAATAATGATCGGAAGAGATAAGAAGGACCCTTCTGGGACGAAGAAGGGAGTCTCAGTCTTCTTTTACGGTCTTAAGGATTCTTCACCCGACGTAAGGTGTAAACATAAAGCAACATTTTGGCTGTCACGGTAGACTAAATATACGGGAGACCCTGCACATGTTCCTACCGAGACGAATATCTCGTGTCCAATTAATGGTGGTGAGAGGGGAGACACATGAAATACCGAAAAGGAATCGAAGACTAGTTGCCTCTCTCCTTCTGACTCTTTGACGAAGACTCGAACTTTGACTACTTTACTGCGCATAAAATAAACCTTGACAGAGAGTTAGGAAGACTTGGGGAGAAGGTTAAGACCCAATGACCCGACGACGACGACGACGACGACGACGACGATTCAGCGAAGTCAGTACAGGTTGAGACACGCTGGGGTATCTGTCGTCGGGTGGTCCGAGGGGTAGGGACCCTAAGAGGTCCGTTCTTGTGACCTCACCCCACGGTAAAGGAAGAGGTCACGTACTTTCACTTTTCACTTTCACTTCAGCGAGTCAGCACAGGCTGAAAAGCTCTGGGGTACCTGACGTCGGGTGGTCCGAGGAGGCAGGTACCCTACAAGATCCGTTCTCATGACCTCACCCCCACGGAAGCGGAAGACGGCCCAATGACCCGTCTCTCTCGTATATCTACGGGTGCATGGTAAGTTGTAGACGGTTACAAACAATTAGAAACCTGCGGAATTCTTGAATAAGCGAAACGACCTGTCTTCTTTTATTGTGTTGTGACATTTCGTTGATATGAGGTTAATTTGTTGTTGTTGAGTCCTTAAAAAAAAAAAAAAAATTTGGTTGGAGGTTTGGCGCCGAAGACTCGGGGTCACTTTTCAATGGCGAACTTGTCTTCGACGTAAATAAATCGGTGATCTCCCGTCGTGGTTTGTCTTTAACTCCGCGTCCGTCTTCTATAAACAGACTAAAATTTCCTACACTTCCTCTAAAGATCCCGCGTCCCGTTCGGTCCTCCCTCAGGAGTCTTCCGTTTGTTAGTTTTTTATTGAGAATGTTAATGGAGTACATTTTTAATTTGTCTACACGTTTCGAACGGTGTACCTCTTCCGTTACCGTGGGGTGAGGTCATGAGAACGGACCTTTTAGGGTACCTGTGTCCTCGGACCATCCGACGTCAGGTACGCCAGCGATTCTCAGCGTGTGCTGACTCGTTGAAGTGAAAGTGAAAAGTGAATGTACGTAACCTCTTCCTTTACCGTTGGGTGAGGTCACGAAAACGGACCTCTTAGGGTCCCTGCCACCTCGAACCACCCGACGGTAGATACCCCAGCGTGTCTCAGCCTGTGCTGACTTCGCTGAATCGCCGTCGTCGTCGTTGATCTCTTTTTATCTGCTTATATAAATCTATAAATAGGGAAGTATGGCCAGTACCTTCTTCCTTACTCGATGAGGAAATTTGACTCCCGTCCCATGGTTTCAATCTTTCTCTCAAATTTCATATGAAAATGAGTAAAACCCCTGTACTGGGATTTTTCGTAAATCTGGATCCAAATATACGGTAAAGGTAGTAATGACTCGAAACCTTACGACATTTAAACAAATTAAGAGATTCGAAGTCAAACGAATAGACCCTTCACCCCGATTATTATTATTATTGTTGAGGGAGTATCACCCAACACTCGAATTAGTCTTATTACGTAAACTTCTCTAATTGAGTCGATCCATCGGGAGTCTTTACATCTAAGACCGATCCTAATTTCAGTAGGGGATCAAGTAACAAGTTTTATTCGAAACGGGAAGGTTTCAGAAAATTTGGGACTTAGGTCCGAGGATTCCCTCTATGTCCTCGGTCCTTATTAACCTCGGTCATCCTCTTCCTCCGTCTCTACTGTTCCGGTCGTGGCACCAGTTGTGGGACCAGGAGGGTCCCCGGACTCGTCCGAGAGACCGACGTCCGTCCTACAACTCCGGTGGTCAACCGACCGACACAGAAGGTCCGAGGACCTTCCCCTACTCGTCCGACCCTCGAGTCGTGTTCACACCCGACCTCCTTTGTTATCGATGACTACGGATGAAGAGTGTGAAAATGGAAATTTTACAAGACGATTCGAATTTCAGTGTTACTGCCCTTTCCGTTATCTTAACTATCAGTTTGTCGAAAGGTTCGGGTCCCCCTTCGGGGACGGAGGACAACGATAAGAATCAACAGTACCCTGACAAAAGGATCGAAGAAGGAGAGAACGAAGAAAGTCAGGACAAAGATTCGAGTAGTTTGGGAAATAAGACGGGTGGTATAGAGAAAATAAATAAATAAGTAGTCGGATTGTACATCACTAACTCCTGACTGACACACGGTCTATAACCCTTATGTTACGTCTTACCTCCAGCCTGTGGACAAGATTACTTTAGGTTGGTCAGGTAGGATTTCCTTTAGTCAGGACTTATAAGTAACCTTCCTGACTACGACTCCGATTTTGAGGTTAGGAAACCAGTGAACTACGCTTCTTGACTGAGTGACCTTTTCTGTGACTAGGACCCTTTCTAACTTCCGTCCTCCCCTTCCCCTGTTGTCTTCTACTCTGACAACCTACCGTAGTGGCTGAGCTACCTGTTCTCAAACTCGTTCGAGGTCCTCAACCACTACCCGTCCTTCCGGACTACACGACGTCAGGTACCCCAGCGTTTCTCAACCTGTACTGACTCGTTGACTTGACTCACCCCTTTTGTCTGTTATTCGTTTGTTTACTTGTTTAGTCTATTAGAACCTCTTACCAATTCAACGTCCGATCCATTTTCAATTGTACGTATTCTACCACACCAGTCTCTCCCAAAGAGACTCCTCTACTGTAATTTCGGCTCCGGATTTACTATTTGTGTTCGGTGGATCCGTACCCAGTGTCCTAAGGTTCGTTCCCGTTTCTGGGGTCTCACCAAACGACGCAACCCCCTGTCTCGCTCTGGGTACCCTCCTGTCCCCCTCACCCCTCTCTCTACTACAATGTCCAGTTCGGTCCAATCTCACACTTAAACGAAGATTTCGTCTTCTCTTCACTAAAACTTCGGAATTCTTTTATCAGACCCCTGAAAAGACCACCAGGTCAGAAGTCCTTAAACGGACGGTAACGTCCCCGTGTACAAACCAATGACCAGATCCTTCTAGAGTGTATAGAGTCTCATTGATTTGGACACCCAGTATTGATGACTCGAGTTCCCGGCACGCGGGATCTCAGGGACGAGGGGCTGTTCACTTCGGGTAAGTGGGGTCACCTCTCATCGGGGACTGAGCGGCGTTGATCTCTTTCGTCGTTCCTTGTAGATCGCGTTGGTTGTTATTAATTAATTAATTAATTTTGTTTTACCAAGAAGGAAGTTACAGTATGTATTACAGAATGTAGAAGAATATAGACAAAACGTCGAAACCAAAGATGAGTCATCTTTACCGGTCCCTTCTTCCAGTAGAGAACAGGCCCTCCTTTTATTATCCGTTTATCTAAGTGTTTAGTTTCTTTGTGTTAGTTTAACCTTATTACCCTTACAGGAGAGTTGGTGGACGGAGAAGAGACGACTACCACTGAAAGTCGGTGCTTTAATTTTCTACGAACGAGGAACCTTCTTTTTGATACTGTTTGAATCGTATAATTTTTTGTCTCTATAGTGAAACGGTCGGGATATTTCCAGACAGATCAGTTTCGATACCAAAAAGGTCACACACAGTTCAACGAAACCAACACAGACTGAGACACGCTGGGATACCTGACATCGGACGGTCCGAGTAGACAGGTACCCTAAGAGGTTCGTTCTTATGACCTCAGCTAACGACACGGAAGAAGGTCCCCTAGAAGGACTAGGTCCCTAACTTGCGTGTAGAGAATTCAGATGGACGTAACCGTCCTCCCAAGAACTGGTGCCCGTGGTGGATCCTTCAGGTACCAAAAAGGTCATCAGTGCAGGTTTACTGTCAGGTCTCTCTACCTGACATTTCTACCGACTCGTGGTTTCTTGACTACAAAGACTTGACACCACAAACCCTTCTGAGCTTTCAGGGAACCTGTCGTTCCTCTAGTTTGGTCAGATAGGATTTCCTTTAGTTAAGACTGATAAGTGACCTTCCTGACTACGATTTCGACTTCGAGTTTATGAAACCGGTGGACTACGTTTCTCGGCTGAGTAACCTTTTCTGAGACTACGTCCCTTTCTGACTCCCACCCTCCTCTTCTCCCACTGTCTCCTACTCTACCAACCTACCGTGGTAACTGAATCACCTGTACTCAAAGTCGTTTGAGACCCTCTATCACTTCCTGTCCCTTCGGACCGTACGACGTCAGGTACCCCAGTGTTTCTCAGTCTGTGCTGACTCTCTGACTTGTTGAGTTCGTGGGAGGACTCACTCATTGATCTAATAGCAAAAGTGAGATCAGGTCTTACAACAGTAGTCTTGAGTGAGTAATCGATGGAACGTTAAAGAAACGGAAGATTTCCCTTAAGTTCACCTCTGATTGTAGATTTCGCAAAAGACCCGTCGAGAGTACCGAGTCTACACTCCAGCTCGTTGTACTCTCTTACAACCCTTCTTGTTTCGGTCGTGTATACAATAGTGACCGTTAAAGGTCGTATCGGGAAAGGTTTGTTGTTAGAGTTTGTGATGGGTTTTTTTGACTTCGGTCAACTTTATCGGGTCTACGAGGGGAACGAACATTTCATTGTATGTGGTGTTACTTGGTACTTTCTACTGTAGTTTCACCAGGTGTTTCGGTCCTAGAAGTACCTTAGTCCCTATAGGGAGTTTGAAAGTCCGTAGACGAGGACGTGGCCCGGAACCCGAGAAGACATAGACCGGTCACACATAGACCTTTAGTGTGTAGACCTTTGTTACAGTACTCGTAAGGTTTTCGATAAAGAAGGAAACTATTCTCCAACGAAATGAGTCTTTTCTACTTTATCACGTCCAAAGAGTCAACGCGTTTAAGAAATGGAGGTTCTTTTCATTCCTCAAAGGTCCTTATTTGATTTTTTTGTCTTCTCTGTCTTATTGGTATGTCTTGGGGGCAGACTACAAAACTAATTCGGAACCACTCCTACACTCTAGAAGACTGTCCGACACCCACACGAGAGGAATAAAGAAGAACCCAGGAAACGGTAAAAGTACGTGTTACAGGTTATGGATGGAAACCTGACGATTTTGGACGAAACGGAAAACTTTACGGACCTTTAATTACCGAGAGAGTCAAGTCAAGTCAAGTCAAGTAAAGTCAGTGAGTCAGCACAGAATGAGAAATGCTGGGGTACTTAGTGTCGTGTGGTCCGGAGGGATAGGTAGTGGTTGAGGACCTCAAGTGAGTCTGAGTGCAGGTAGCTCAGTCACTACGGTAGGTCGGTAGAGTAGGAGTCAACAGGGGAAGAGGAGGACGGGGGTTAGGGAGGGTCGTAGTCTTAGAAAAGGTTACTCAGTTGAGAAGAGTACTCCACCGGTTTCATGACCTCAAAGTCGAAGTCGTAGTAAGGGAGGTTTCTTTAGGGTCCCAACTAGAGGAAGTCTTACCTGACCAACCTAGAGGAACGTCAGGTTCCCTGAGAGTTCTCAGAAGAGGTTGTGGTGTCAAGTTTGTGTAGTTAAGAAGCCGTGAGTCGAAAGAAGTGTCAGGTTGAGAGTGTAGGTATGTACTGATGACCTTTTTGGTATCGGAACTGTTTAATGAACTCCCACCCTTATATTTATAGGGTCGAGGGGACATAAACCGTCCTATTGACCCTACACACTCACGATAGAAAATGGTCTTGGAGATTCAACCTAATTTCAGACCAACGGGCGGAACACAGAGGAGGGGGTTCCACCGAGAGAAGTAAGACCCGGGGACGACCGACGGAATGAACGAGACAGAGTAGATAGTGCTTGGAGGGTTTATTTGGCACATAAGTCAGACGAAGAACCCCGGACAAAAAGTCTCCTTAGGTTGATTAGGTGTGTGAACTACTTTATTAAAGGGAGAGGAATTGTAAAATATCTTTTCTTCGCGTAGAGGATGTTTTGTTCCCTACGACGTCATATTCAGTCGACTACAAAGGATAGTAGACACGTCACTTTCGGCCGACTCTAGTTACTTCTGGATAACTAGTTACTTCCTAATGGTCCGAACGGGAATAACTGGGGGAAAGTGGAAGAGAACACGAGACGAGACGGACATTATACCCTCCTTAGGTTCAAATCTTATCTGAGGAATTACATGTACTTCGTTCCACCAACATCTATGGTACTTTATACGGAACTAGTTCTTGGTCCCCTACATGAAGTGGGACATACTGTCTGAGAGGTTTAGAGATGTTTACTGGGTTGAAGTAAAGAAAAATTCCAACTCATCATAAGGTTTTAGTGACGTCTACCACTAACGTCGGTACTTTAATTTTCTAAGGAACCTTCCTTTCAATACTGGTTGGATCTATCGTATAAGTTTTAGTCTCTGTAATGAAACGGTTGTTTCCAGGCAGATCAATTCCGATACCAAAAGGGTCACCAGTACATACCTACACTCTCAACCTGACACTTCTTTCGATTTACGACTTCTTAACTACGAAAACTTGACACCACAACCTCTTCTGAGAACTCTCAGGGAACCTGACGTTCTCTAGGTTGGTCAGGTAACACTTCCTCTAGTCAGGACCCATAAGAAACCTTCCTTACTACGATTTCGACTTTGAGGTTATGAAACCGGTGGAGTACGTTTCTCAACTGAGTAACCTTTTCTGAGATTACGACCCTCCCTAACCCCCGTCCTCCTCTTCCCCTACTGTCTCCTACTCTACCGACCTACCGTAGTAACTGAGCTACCTGTACTCAAACTCATCTGAGGTCCTCAACCACTACCTGTCCCTCCGGACCGTACGACACTATGTACCCCAGCGTTTCTCAGTCTGTACTGACTCACTCACTTGACTTGACTTGACTTATAAGGTCATGAAACCGATGGACTACGTTTCTTGATTGAGTAACCTTTTATGGGGCTACGACCCTTTCTAACTTCCGTCCTCCTCTTCCCCTGCTGTCTTCTACTCTGCCAACCTACCGTAGTGACTGAGCTACCTGTACTCGAACTCGTTCGAGACCATCAACCACTACCTGTCCCTCCGGACCGCAAGTACCCCAGTGTCTCTCAGTTTGTACTGACTCCCTGACTTGACTTGACTTATAAGGTGATATATATATATACGTGGTCCAGAAGAAATAGGTAAGTAGACAACTACCTGTAAATCCAACGAAGGTACAGGGTCGATAACATTTACCACGACGTCACTTGTAACCCCACGTACACAGGAAAACTTATTACCAAAAGATTCGCATATATGGGTATCACCCTAAGTGAAATAACATATCGTCTTTGATTGTGTTGTAACATTTCGTTGATGTGGGGTTAATTTTTCTTTCTCTGTCCCCTCCACCTTGCAAATACAATTTTATCTTTCAAGGTTCTACTATAGCTTCAATATAAAAACAGACGAATTCTTTTCAAACCCCATAGATAATTTTGGTATAAGGGTTAGAGTTCGGAGTCTTTATGACTAAGTTACCCAGATCCCATTTTAGGTTACTAGGTTACTAAACGAAAAATTTATTCATATCGTCGACAAAGAAACTGAGAGGATCATAACTCTGCACTCAAGGTACAGGGGAGAGGAACTGAGACCCGCACTAGCAGTGAGCTGGCTATGTCGTGTCACCTACCCTACGACACGTCCTAAGACCCGGGTTCTGACTTCTTCATCCATCGAAAATGAAGACGGAAAACCCCACGAATAACAACCCTGGATCGGTGGCACGATATTCCTTCGGTTCGCCGACATGTGTATACACACACGATTCAGTGAAGTCAGTATAGACTGAAACGTTGGTATACCCGACATCGGTCAGTCCGAGGAGACAGGTACCCTAGGAGCCGTTCTTATGACCTCACCCAATGGTACGGGAGGAGGTCCCCTAGAAGGACTAGGTCCCTAGTTTGGGCTAAGACAAACCAGAGGACGTGACCGTCCACCCAAGAAATGGTGATCGCGGTGGACCCTTCGGGTTCGTCGACATATCGTTCCGGTAAATACTTACGAGGTCTACTAGGGGGTCGACTCCTGACTGTGGGTTGTTGTTGGGACTCAGTACATTGACTCGCGAACAAGACTTCTAAGTCCAGTGGAAGTTCATCGTGGATGACTGTAAAACACCTCATCCCTGTTCGGACGGTACGAGACGGGTTTAGTCCTTGTTCACAACAAACGATTTGTCGTTAGGATTGGTCTTGCTATTTAAGAGGTCCACTACGAACTCACGTACCCAGTACGAGAAACTTTTTACTTGAAAGACTAATAGTTCATACAGTTCTCTAATACGATTTGACTTACCACAATTTTTCGTTATTTTTTTACGTCTCCCAGTCATCCCTCTACGTCTCCTTTCGATAAAATTATACTTCAGAGGTAGATATTACACTTCTCACACTTAGTCAGACATTAAGTCTATATCTCCTATTAATTGAAACTTGTAAATTTTTTATAAATAAATAAACAAATAAATACGTCAACGTGGTCCAAAAGCAACATCGTACACCCTAGAAATCAACACCGAACACCCTAGATCAAGGGAGTGGTCTCTAGTTCGGGCCCGGGGGACGTGACCCTTGTGCCTGTTCGGACCTGGTGGTCCCTTCAGGGTTGAAACTGGTAAAAAATTACATAAACACCCCTCCGACCACTAGAGGGGTAGACTGAGAAGACGGTAGAAGAAGACGGAAGACTTGTAATTTTTTTTAATAAATAAATAATCGTACAAACCGACGTGACCCAGAACCAATGAAACACTTCCGAAAGGGATCACGTCTCTCGTCCCGGATGAGAGGTGAACACCACGCGCCCGAAGAGTGGTGTCACCGAAAAGAACAACATCTCGTGGTCGAAATCCGAGAGTCCGAAGTTATCAACGTCGAGTCATCTACAACACAGGGCCGGGATATCACGGTCACCGAAACCTTGTGTCCAAATCAACGAGACTCCGTACACCCTAGGAAGGTCTGGTCCCTAGTTTGTACAGGGCACATAACCATCCGTTTAAGGGTGGGTGACGAGGTGGTTCCTTCGAGATTTACAAAAACTATCGGTTGAATTAACCAGTGGACTACACTTCTCGATTAAGTAACCTTATCTGGGACTACAACCCTTTCTAACTCCCGTCCTCTTCCCCCGTCGTCTCCTACTTTACTAACCTACCGTCGTAGTTAAGTTACCTGGACTCAAACTCGTTTTAGACCCTTTACCACTTCCTGTCCCTTCGTACCACACGACGTCAGGTCCCCAACGTTTCTCAACCTTTGTTGGCTCATTGTCTTGTTGTTTTTAACCACGGAAAGAAGTAAGGTAAGGACCTTTACGACTCCGTGACCCGTAAAGACTAGAACCGGAGATACATCAGTGAGAAGTCGAAGGTACCTACGGATGAAGTGGGGCACAGGTGGTTGTCTCTAGGTCGAACCTCAAAAATCAGAGGTCGAAGTTGATGTTCCAGAGAACCGTAGGTCTAAGGTGTGACGTAGACAGAGAGGAATCCTATCGTGTCGTTGTGTCACGGACTTCGGCAGTCCAGTAATGAGACATAGCACAACGACGGGACCCCGAAGTTCCTCTCTTAGTTAGTCACTTCACCTGGTCAACAAACGAGATCCATTAACTATGGTACTCCCTTTTACCCTCGATCTGTAGGACTATACAACTTTCTTAGGATTTCACTCTTAAAAATACATCTTAGAGGGCTATAAGACACATATAGTTATTGTTTCTGTGTTAAATTTTTATATAACATCCCTAAAGGGACCACCGAGACGTGAGGGTTACGTCCCCCGAGTCCAAGGTGGGGGTCAGTCCTTTGATCTGGGATTCACGGTGTTGATTGTGGATCACTTCGGTTTATTCATTTAATTAATATATATACCTGACACTTCTTCCGACTCGCGGCTTCTTAACTACGAAAAATTGACACCACAACCTCTTCTGAGAACTCTCAGGGAACCTGACGTTCCTCTAGGTTGGTCAGGTAAGACTTCCTCTAGTTGGGACCCTAAAGAAACCTTCCTTACTACGATTTCGACTTTGAGGTCATGAAACCGGTGGAGTACGTCTCTCAACTGAGTAACCTTTTCTGAGACTACGACCCTCCCTAACCCCCGTCCTCTTCTTCCCCTGCAGTCTCCTACTCTACCGACCTACCGTAGTGACTGAGTTACCTGCGCTCAGACTCACTTGAGGTCGTCAACCACTACCGGTCCCTCCGGACCACACGACGCTAAGTACCCCAGCGTTTCTCAGCCTGTGCTGACTCGTTGACTTGACTTGACTTTGTTATATATACATATGTATATGATATACATATGTGTGAATATATATTCCTTTATATATATTATATATTACAAAATATATATATATATAAATATATATATATATATATATATATCTCTCTCTCTCTCTCGTGCATTTCCAACTTGTTTTCTATAGACGACCGGTCGGAATATCGGACTGTCAAACGTACAAGACTGTATCACTTAAAATACACACACCCCAACCGTCCATGCGATTGATGTTTCGTTTCTTATTTTTCTTTATAAACTTGGTTCCCGGATAGACACTCAATTTTGTAATAATATGGTTATTTCTTCTCCTTTATTCCATGTTGTATTTTGAACTTCTTTTTCTCTAAAGTCGAATCAAAGTTTACCCCCGTAAAGAAAAAACAACGAGAACAAGTCAGTGATCAATACAGGTCGAGAAACGTTGGGTACTTGACGTCGTACGGTCCGAAGGAACAGGAAGTGATAGTGGGTCTCAGACGAGTTTGAACACAGGTAACTCAGTCATTATGGTAGGTTGGGATAACAGGAGATGGCAAGGGAAGAGGAAAACGGGAGTTAGAAAGGGTCGTGGTCCCAGAAAAGATTATTGAGTCTAGAAATGTAGTTCATAACCTAGTTTCATAACTAGAAACGTAGTTTCATAAACTCGAAGTCGAAGTCGTAGTCAGGAAGGTTACTGAGAGGTCCCAACTAAAGGAAATCCTGACTGAAGAATGATACACACTTTATTAGTCGGTACGTTGCTTGTCACGGGACGGGTCTGAAGTCTCGGGTCTCGGGTCCCAGAACTCATAAGACAGACTTTTCCTCTCCCCACTCCCTTCTCTTCAGTCATCTACCCTCGACACTTCGAGTCTTTTCAGTCAAACGTCTCTAAATTCGTTTGTCCGAAAGACTACTGGTAAAAGTCGAAATGTAAGTAGGAGTATAAGTTTTCGTCTTCGTTGACTTTAAATGTTAGTCAAGAAGGAAAACTTATACTAGGGTTAGGTTCTCAATAGTACGTGGGAAGGTGAGTCTATATTAACATCGACTCTCAAATCGAGGATTTTACAATTAATTTTGTTATATAAATTGAATCTCCACCTCTTTACTTGTTCCCCGTCACCTTACGTTTCCAAACGACCTACTTATACCCAGTGGACTCTAGGTCCCTCCTTCTTTTTGAATCACACTTACAGGACACCCGTTGGTCCAAGGTTCTTGTTACGACAACGAAATGACCCTTTCCGGGTCTTCCTTCTAATATAGAATAAACCCCCTATCTTTTAACCAGATGTCTAGAGGTATTATCCTATAAAGGGGAAGGGACACCTTCCTTACCTACTCCCGTAAACCTCTGACGTATTCTCACTTCCTCGTAAATAACAGTCTTGGGAGTGACTTCCCTTGTCTTGTTTTGGGAGTGATCAGATTTCGTTGTTCCCTTTACAAACGAGTATCTTGACTGATCAGGTCACTATCCTGACCATATCGAAAGAGAGATCTCGGAATTTACTACAATGGTCCTGAGTCAATAAGAGGAGAGAACCGGGACTGACATGTGGTCGTGTCTTCAAGGTCTGAGATGACCTTTCCTCTGATAAAGTAAGACCTCTGAGTTCGGGTTCGAGGTTGTAATCTAGACTAACATGTTTCGACTTGGTGTACCACTGAGAACTCAGTCAGTACACCGGTACCCTTATCTTGGGAGACTGAACAACCCTGATGGCGTCCAGTGTGTTAGATTGTAGTCTCGAAAAGACTAAATAAAAAAGGGGGGTCAGGAAAAAGAAAGACATAAAGTCAACCCTAGGAAACGAAACTAGAAAGTCAATTACTTAAAATAGAAGACATACAGACTAGTCGACGATTTGGTTAGACAAAAGTCAAGAATGAAAGTATATAATGTAAAAAGTTAAAATCTGACAGGTAAATCACCTAAGTTGGTTTCCGTACATGTTCATACGAGATTTTTCGTAATAGACATTGTTGGTTTTGACTTTAATTAAAGATAGTTTTCACTTGTCTATTTATTTACCGTGACATAAGAATCTTACCCTATGGTAATTAGATTGTAGTATATACTGTCAACTGTATTTTAATTCTATTTTTGTAGTATATGTTTTATAACACATTAGTGTGAATATATTTCATCAATCCCTAACTATAAATCCATCATTTTCATATTTATTTCCGTTCCTTTATTAACGTTTGTTTCGGTCATGTACATAAAAACCATCTACACAATACAAAATGTTATTCCTTTCTGAATCTATTTCCTTTCCCCACGGATATCCAAAACTTTTTGGGTACTTTTGTATTCGGAGAATGGAGACACCAGAAGAGATCAACGGAGGAAATCTATGGTAGTGTTTGAAAGGCCTTAATACTACCGGAAAGTAGGATCTTTTCACCATTTATTGTAGTAGAGGTCTTCAGAAGAAAATTTTAAAGATCACTCCATCTTTTATTCCGTCACACATGAGTTTTTCTCAATATAGTAGTTCATTCTAATAGTACACTCTAGAATTTGGACTACACCTAAATCGAAAATTTAGATTTGAAGATATTCGTGTCGTCGAGTGAAATGGACCACTCATTAAAGGTGTGACATTCCGTCTTAATTAGTACTTTGGTAATTTAAAGTCACTATACTATACCATCTCTCCGAAAGGTCTACCACTTCACCATTTTTTAGGTGGACGGTTACGTCCTCTGTACCCAAGCTAGGGACCGAACCCTTCTAGGAGACCTCATCCTTTACCGTTGGGTGAGATTACAAGAATAGACCTTTTAAGGTACCTGTCTCCTCGGACCGCCCGATATTAATTACCTGAGAGTTTCTCAACCTGTTCTGACTCGTGTGTGGTCGTGTCTATACCATCTTCCTCCAAATCTTCCCACGAGACCTGATTTAATAAATGGGAGGTTTAAACACATAACTCCAGGATTGTGGGTTACTACCATAAACCTCTACCCTGAAACCCCTTCACTAATCCAAATCAACTCCAGTACTTCCATTCTGAAAGTACTCCTCTAATTACGGAAATATTCTTCTCTGTGGTCGTTCGAACGAAGGAGGAAGAGAGAGAGGAAACGAGGTGGGGTGTGGGAGGGGTACGTTTTTCTTAGTACTTTCGTATATCGTTTTACTACCGGTAGATGTTCGGTCCTTCTCTCGAGATTGAACCTAGTCTTGTAGGACCGTCGGACTAGTACTTGAAGATCTTGTACTCCTTTACGTAAAGGTAACAAATTCGGTGGGTCAGATACCATAGGACAATACTGTGGGACTCGTCTGATTATGGGGAAAAGTCTTCCCAAGCGTCGAGAAGAAACTCACTACCGTCTATGTTACCTTCTCTATCGTTTCCGAGTTCTTTAGACTTCCTGGCAGGGTTCTTTTACTTGTTGGGTCTGTCGTAGTAGCATTTCTTTAGTCTTTTAGATGGAACCCCGAAGGGATCCCCAAGTCACCAATTCTGAGGCACGAAGGTGACGTCTCCCGTGACCAAACTAAGGACCAACCCCTTGATTCTAAGATTTACTGTGTACCACACCGTGAAGGACGTGGGTGGTGGGGGGTTGGGGGGTGGATCTCTGGATGGAAACAAAAGAAATCTTGATACAATGTGGACCATAAGCCATGGTCCAGAAACAGACTCCATAAAGAAACAGAACAAGTCGTCTTCACAACGGAATCACAGTAGTTATGAACCTTGTAAAAATCTTTCGTTTTGTAAACGGAGTGATTTTTACAAAGTAATGTAACATAAGGATGACGTCCAGTAAGAAAGGAAAGACCTTTTCTTAGCCCAATATTTTGGAACCCTTACGTAAATCGTTCCTGGAAATTTACCACAAACTAAAAAATTTTTTCGAATCCGTAGACTGGTACCAAAAAGGTTGAGTTTGACCCTCCGAAACTTCAGTCTCCGGACATTACGACACCCGATGGAGAGACAGAGAGAGGACTTTATCATCCACTCTAGTCTACTCTTTTAATCATGTCTATGACAAACACAAAGAGATGTATCTTCTGGTAAAGAATTCTCAAACTGGATATTTGGAATGAAGTCAAGATATTATGTGACTCAGTGAAAAACCTTTATATACTCTTTTTTTTAAGTCATACGACTTCTTTGGAATAAATTGATGTAACGATAATGAAAATTTATATTTTTCACAGTAAAAAAAGAAATGAAAAGTTTATTACTTGTCTTTCAAGGTCACATAGTCTTCTGGTGTTTCGTTCGGTACTGATTAGGACTAAAATTCGAGTACTATTATCTCCGGAAAAAATTTAAAACAAAAAATTAACTTCATATCAACTAAATGTTAGAACATAATTAAAAACGACATGTTGTCTCACTAAGTCCATATACATATAATAAAAAATTATACGAAAAGATAATACCAAATAGTGTCTTATAACTGATATTAAGGGACACAATATATCATTCTGAAACAACAAATAGGTAAGATATATGTTCTCAAACGTAGACGATTGGGGTTTGAGGATGAGGTAGAAAGAGAGTGGGTAGGGGAACCGTTTATGTTCAGACAAGGTATCTCCGGAAAAATTTCTCCGTTTCTAGAGTTTTTACTATCAATTTACACCCCGTCTTCTAAGAACTCTCAGGGAACCTGTCGTTCCGTTAGTTTAGTCAGTTAGGATTTCCTTCAGTAGGGACTTATAAAAAACCTTCCTGACTATGATTTCGACTTCGAGGTTGTGAAGTCGGTGGACTACCCTTCTCGGTTGAGTAACTTTTTTGGCTAAGACTCCTCTCAACTCCTCCTCCTCTTACCTCACTTTCTCCTATTCTACCAACCTACCGTAGTAACTGAGTTACCTATACTCAGACTCGTTTGAGGTCCTCTATCACTTCCTGTCCCTTCGGACCCCACGAAGTCAGGTCCCCCAGAGTTTCTCAACCCGTGTTGACTCTTTGACTTGTTGCGAAATGTAACATGAATGTTGTATCGTCAGTGTTAGGAACAGTAGAACCTAATAAAAAGTAACAAAATCCTGTAGTCGTTACTTTTATGAATATTACCTACTTCTTTAACTCTAAGTCTCACTAATTCATTAAACAGATTCTATGTAACAACTATTCTTTGACCTAGTGTTGAAAGGTTGAGAGACGGAGGTTTCAGGTATGAGAAAGATGATGATACGGTACTTGTAGGTATTACAAGACATAAAGACCTTTCCGGTCTAGTAGATAATTATTAATTAAATAATAGGACCTTATCATCATTCGAGAGTTCCTCTCTTTGCACTTATAACCAACAGACCACTGAACTTACAATAATGTGAAGAGATGACAACTTTAAGAAAATTTCGTTTCAACTAAATTTTTTTTTTTATCACCATTCTCACACGTACCACATGACGTCGGGTACCACAACGTTTGTCAACCTGTACTGAATCACTGACTTGTTGTTGTTATTCTCACACGACCCTTTTATGACAACCATCGAACTATCCCTACCGTGACTTAGATATCTAACGAAACTTATCATATGAGTAAAAGTGATATAACTAAGAAGACTAGGTACTTGTACCATATAAAGAGGTCGATAAAAACAGTAGAAACTAAAGAAAGTAGTCACAAAAGATCAAAAGATACATATCCAGAAAACAAAGAAATCCATTTAAATGAGGATTTATAAAATAAGAAAAGTAACGTTACCACTTACCTTAACAAAGAATAAAAGAGAAAGACAAAAGAATAACAATCACATATCCTTAAGTCCCCTAAAAACACATAATTAAAATGTAGGACGTTGAAGCGATATAAGCAACTACTCGAGATCATTAAAAGACCACCACAGCAATCCCAAAAGATACATCTCCTAGTACAGTAGACGTTTGTCACTCTCAAAATGAAGAAGAAAAGGTCAGACCTAAAGAAAATAAAGAAAAAGAAGAGACTAACGACACCGATTTTAAAGGTTTTGATATAACTTATCGTCACCACTCTCACCCGTGGGAACAGAACAAGAACTGAAATCGCCTTTACGAAAGTCAAAAAGAGGTAACTACTACGACACCCGAATAGTATATACCGAAAATAATACAACTCCATACAAGGAAGATAAGGACGAAAGACCTCTCAAAAATAGTATTTACCCACAACTTAAAACAGTTTTCGACGTAGATAACTCTATTAGTATACCAAAAATAGAAAGTTAAACAATTACACCACATAGTGTAACTATCTAAAAACTTATAACTTAAGAAAGTAGGGACCCTATTTCGGGCGAACTAGTGTTACATACTAGAAAAATTATACAACAACTTAAAATAAACGATCTTAAAACAACTCCTAAAAACGTAGAGACAAGTAGTCACTATAACCGGACGTCAAAAGAAAAAAACACACACCGTATAAACAGGTCAAAACCATAATCCCACTACCACCGGAGTATCTCACTCAAACCCTCAAATAGAAGGACACGTTAAAAGACCTTCTCAAACTCATCCTATCCACAATCGAGAAGAGATTTAGAAACCATCTTAAGTGCACACTTCGGTAGACCAGGACCCGAAAACAAACAACCTTATAATAATTAATGTTAAAACTAAAGGTACGAACTCTACCTAGACAATTCTAAAAGATAAAGAAGGGCCTAGGCATACCTTTGTGTTTTATTGGAGTTTATCCGTTTTGTTAGAACTCTTTCCTCTTACTTTGACCTCCTTATTTGGACGGACTGAAGTCTGATATGATGTTTCGATGACAGTTATCATACCATGACCGTGTTTCTGTCTTTATATCTAGTTACCTTGTTTTATCTTTCGGATCTCTATTTAGGTACGTGGATACCTGTGGAATAGTAACAGTTTTCTCCGTTTTTATATGTTACCTTTTTTCTGTTAGAGATTGTTCACCACGACCCTTTTGACCAGTTGGTGGACATTTTCTTACTTTGATCTTGTGAAAGATTGTGTTATGCGTTTTTATTTAAGTTTTACCTAATTTCTAGATTTATATTCTAGTCTTTGATATTTTGAGGATCCCCTTTTGTATCCGTATTGTGAGAGACTGTATTTAGTGTCGTTCTAGGAGATACTGGGTGGAGGGTCTCATTACCTTTGTTTTCGTTTTTATTTGCTCACCCTGGATTAATTTGAATTTTCGAAAACGTGTTACTTCCTTTGATATTCGGTTCACTTTTCTGTCGGAAGTCTTACCCTCTTTTATTATCGTTTACCTTGACGACTGTTTCTTAATTAGAGGTCTTATATGTTCGTCGAGTACATCGAGTTAAGGTCTTTTTATTTGCTGGGTTAGTTTTTTACCCGGTTCCTTGATTTTTTCGTAAAGAGGTTTCTTCTGTATGTCTACCGATTGTTTGTGTACTTTTCTACGAATTGTAGTGAGTAATAGTCTCTTTATGTTTAGTTTTGGTGTTACTCCATGGTAGAGTGTAGTCAGTCTTACCGACGGTAGTTTCGGTAAATTATCGTGTGTGTAGTAAAGGAAGAGGTCCCCTAGAAACGTTGGGTCCCTAGTTTGGGTCCAGAAGACGTAACGTCCGTCTGTGAAATGGTAGACTCGGTTTCTGAGAGGAGGGTAGTTTCAGATGTTCGTTATTTACGACCTGTCACACACCTCTTTACCCTTGGGAGAATATGACAACCACCCTTACGTTTGATCATATCTGTGATACCTCTTGTCACACCTCTAAGGAATTTTTTGACCTTTATCTTGACGGTAAGATGGGTCGTTAGGGTGACGACCCGTATGTGTGACTCCTTTGGTCTTGACTTTCTCTGTGTACATGAGGTTACAAGTAACGTCGTGACAAATGTTATTATCGATCCTAAACCTTCGTTGGATCTACAGGTAGTCGTCTGTATACCTATTCTTTCAACACCATGTATATGTGTTATCTTATAATGAGTTGATATTTTTTCTTGTGTAAACTCAGTCAAGATTACTCCATCTACTTTGACCTCGGATAATATGTCTCACTTCATTATGGTATATAATTGTGTATAGATACCTTAAATCTTTCTACTATTACTGCTGGGATATACATTCTGTCGTTCTCTGTGTGTACATTTCTTGTCTGAAAACCTGAGACACCCTCTTCCGCTCCCACCCTACTAAACTCCCTTATCGTGACTTTGTACACATAATGGTATGCACTTTATCTACCGGTCAGGCAAACTACTTACTTTATCCCGTGACTTTCGGTCACGTGACCCTGTTCGGTCTTCCTACCCTTCCCCTCCCTCCACCCTCCTCCCAAGTCCTACCCCCGTGTGTACATGTGAGTACCGACTAAGTGTAGTCACATACCGTTTTTGGTGGTGTTATAACATTTCATTAATCGGAGGTTAATTTTAATTTTTTTTTTTTTCTTTTTCTTACAGGACCCTTCTTCCCGTTCTATCTGACTCCTGACGTGAAATGGTCGTCCAAGATTAGTACGGCACTACTATCTAGTAGTTTCATAACTAGACGTCTCGGATGTCACTAGTGTTATCAAGTGTAAACATCCTAAAAATCTCGACTTTATGTAACAGACCTTCTTCTGTTCTGTTGATTGACCTAGTTTCTTCTTCGACATGGCACGTCTAATCTAATCGAAAGGTTCACACAACCCCCTCCCTTGGAACTAACCTAGGGACAAAGACACCCCTTTCACCCCTTAACCTTCAGTCTTTCTCAGTGGTCCCTTCGACAGATGAACGTTTCATGTCATTCATATTTTCAAACTTTAACCAAGACATATTGTTACCCAATATTTCTTCCCATTTCTTCCCACTACTTCAACTCCATCAATGTTTATGGGACTCATCTTCCTCCCAACGGACCTTTTATCCCTACCGTCCCGTAGAAACACTCGTCAAAGAACGTGATTTCTTCCTTCCGACAGATCAGACGGTCTGTCTAGATAAAGACATCTCTTCTTACCCTTGAGTAATCGAACGGAATAGAAGTACTATTACAAAGGTCCTAGTAGATTGAGGGGACCGAGACTAAGACATAAGAGGTTCGTTGGAAGACTACCATTAACTCGAAGGGTTTATCTAAATAGAAGACCCTTCCTTCACTCACCTGTCTGACTACACCGATAGGTTAGAAGAATCGCCACTAAAGAGTGGCATTTTAATTCGGGGACCGAGGACGAACACTACGTCAACCCACAACACTCAGTACAGACTGAAGACACCGTTCGATTTTTAGTTCCGGGATCCATGACGACAATCGTGACGATTATCGTCAATGAATGTAAACATACCATTTAACGACAATTATTTCGGAAACTGAGTACAGTAGAGTAAATCGAAAGTATTACACGAACACTCCATCAATGATACTAGAGATCAAATAATTCTAAACTTTTCCAGCTCACTTACAGAGTTCCAGTGTGTCGATCTCCGTCTGTCCTACATTTTGGGTCCTTAAGACTACTATTTATGTCTTTTGGAGGTGATGGTCCTTGTCCACTCATGTGTTCACACACCTCTGAGTCCTCTACCACAAAGGTTGTTGAACATCGGAATGGTTAGAAAACACTGTCTTCTCGTATCACCCATCTCCTACTTGGAATAAAAATAATTCGAATAAATTGGTAGTGGGGACTAGAGGGGTTGTGGAAATTCGAATCCTTTGGTGATGAAAGACGGAGAAGTCTAAACGGATAAGAACTGTAAGACGTATATATCTTAGTGTGTTAACACACCAGGAAACACTGATCAAAGAAAGTGACTCGCGTTACAAAAGTTTCAAGTAGACATAACACAGTCAGGAAGTAAGAAAGTAAATAAATAAAAACCGACACGACCCAGAAACAACGACGAGTGTCCGAAAGAGATCGACGACACTCACCCCCGACGACGAAAGATCGACACCACACGTCCGAGGTCCCCGTACTCGAGTCTTCAACGTCGTGTACCAGGATCAACGGGGGCTCCGTCCACCTTAAAAGGGCCTGGTCCCTAGGTTGGGGACATGGGACGTAACCGTCCACTTAAGGGTCGGTGATCTGGTGCCCCTTCGCGTCATGAAGTAAGAAAAAATAACTGTTTATCGTAAGGTAACACTTCTACATGACGACGCAGAACCGATAGATAAACAGTCACCTGTCTGTAAACCCAACAAAGATGAAACACCGATAACACTTACCCCGATACTTATAGACACGTCTTCAAAAACATACTTGTATCCAAAGGTAAAGAGAACCCATAAATTGATCTTCATCTTAAAAGACCTAGTATTCAATTGACATGCAGAAATATCAACTTTTTGACGGCCTGAGAAAAGTTTCGTCAATCTGGACAAATATCAGAACGATCGTCAAATACTTCGAAGGTTAAAAAGGGGTAAGAGTATCTGAGAACAATGATAGACTGAAAAACTAATTGGATCACCCACCCCCATGGGGTCATCGAATCACCATTTCTTAGGTGGACGGTTACGTCCTCTACGTCCAAGCTAGCGACCCAGTCTTTCTAGGGGACGTCTTCCTTTACTGTTAGGTGAGGTCGCGAAAACGGACTCTTTGGGGTACCTGTGTCCTCGAACTACCCGATATCAGGCACCCCAGAGTTTTCTCATCCTGTGTTGATTTGTTGTTGTTGTTGTTACTGGATCTCCCATACGTCACCAAAAGTGACAACAAAACCAAAGGGGCCAATTATCAAAAGATTACCCATTACTACGATCTGTAGAAAAGTATACGAATAACTGATAACATATAAAAGAAACGTCTTTACAGAAAACTTTAGGAAACAGGTAAAATCTTAAGACAATAGTAAAATTAGTGACTTAAAATCATCAAGAAATTTATAAGATCTGTGTCATAGGAATTCTCGATATACTAAAATTTTTTACTAGAGAGTAAAAAACCCAATGGAAAAGTGAGAGAACTACAACAGAGGACGTTGTGTGTTCAAATTTAAAACTACTACAGCTCAAATAAAAAAAGGAAGTGAAGAATATGAAAACTACAGATCTATTTAGAAAAACTTATTACTCTTTCGGACTAATCTGTAAATTTATTACAATTGACAATGACACTCCAATTTCCCTTTTCTTGTCAAAGTCTCCTCTCCATAGACGAAAGTACCTCAGCTATATCCCTACTTTCCGTTTTGATTTCTTTCTTCCTTCCATCTCTTGTCATTTTCTTCCTATCCTTTTCACAACCATTTCTTATTTATAACTTTGACTTTAAAGTTGTTATCGAATAAGATCGTTACAAATAAGTAGGCAAATAAAAAAACCAACATCTCTATACAATGTAGTCGTTTCATGTTGGGAATTTATATATAAAAAGGGAATTTAAAAACCTACAAAAAGATCTCTACCTTTGTTAACATCGACATAACACATAAACGGAAGTTTTGATCATGTTCAGTTCGTCAACAGGTATATCTAAACAGGTACTTAAAGTACCTGTACTTTTGAAACCCTCTATCACCTCCTCTCTCCTCGGACCGTACGACGTCAGGTACTTCGGTGTTTCTCTTCCTGTGTGAATCACTAATTTGTCGTTGATGTTGTATAGCCACATTCTAAATTGATACATCAAATCTGAATAAAAGAAGACACAGACATAGTAATGGTTTTGTAGTGGAACCAAATATGTTTTCAGAATTTAAAGGAGACTTTGACGGAAAATTGTGTCATGACAGAGAAATTTGTTTGGTTCTATATACATTGAAGATGGATACTATGTTAATCTAAAGGAAGGACCAGACAACTGTCCATAAAATACTCATTGTAGACATTATAGGTCATTAGACGACGTTCTTTATCACGACTAAAGTAATCTTTTATTAAACGGAAAGTTTTATGAAAAAAGCATATAAGATTCGTGAGAGGATTATTATCTAATGGTTCCTTTTAAGACCCTTCTCATTTCTTTTTTATTCATATAAGTCAAGTCACAACTTTCCTTTTACTCACCTCTTTCAAAGAATTAGATAAGAGAATGTACACGTAGAGTAATACTACCAATACAAACGAGACATGGATGTAAATAAAGGTCCAAATCCAAATACCGAGTCTGACATTTCTTAGACGGACGTTACGACCTCTGGGTCTAAACTAGGGACCCAGCACTTCTAGGGACCTCTTCCCTTACCAATGGGTGAGGTTATAACAACGGACCTCTCAAGACACCTGTCTTCAATATCAGGTACCCCAGGGTTTCTCAGTCTGTGTTGACTCGCTGATTGTTAAATCCAAATAAATAAATAGTTCTAATTTAAAACTTTACGACTACTCGACGTTTGAGGTCCTTATGATGACACCAGGAACTTAAGTTTGTTGTTCCAAATTCACGAATTAGTTTCAAAATTGAGTTGACAATGAAACCTTTCTTGATAGAAGTAATTCGGTAAATTTGGAGTGGTTCTCATTCGTTCGTAATTCTTACTTCAAACTCCCATTGAAACTTTATTTGGTTCACCTCTGATACCGAAGAATTGAAGGTAAATAAAAGTCAAAAAGAGAAACTTGCTTAAGATTGACGTAACAATACGTGTTTACAAATGGTTTTTCAATAAGATACTAACTGGGACAAACAGGTTATACTTTAAGTTGAGAAGGGTCCAAAACCCGGTCAAAGGGTCTAAAGCCCTATAAAAATATTGTCTCACTGAAATCCTAAAAAAAGGAGAGAGTGTAGAGTGACCAAACAACAACAACAACAACAACAAAATATTTAAATTGAGAGACGACGGTCTTTGTGTGTTCGTGTGAATATATTTTATAATAAAAGTAACAATATATTGTTATGATTATAATATATTATTATATATACATGCGATGTATTCATACGGAAAATTTTTTATTCAAAACTTTTACATAATCACTGTTGTATCACAAGTCGTCACTTCAAAGAAAGTCAAGTCAAGCCAAGTCAGTGAGTCAACACAGACTGAGAAACGCTGGGGTACTTAGTGTCGGGTGGTCCGGAGGGACAGGGAGTGGTTGAGGGTCTCAAGTGAGTCTGAGTGCAGGTAGCTCAGGCACTACGGTAGGTCGGTAGAGTAGGAGACAACAGGGGAAGAGGAAGACGGGGGTTAGGGAGGGTCGTAGTCTCTGAAAAGGTTACTCAGTTGAGAAGTGTACTCCACCGGTTTCATGACCTCAAAGTCGAAATCGTAGTAAGGAAGGTTTCTTTAGGGTCCTGACTAGAGGAAGTGTTACCTGACCGACCTAGAGGAACGTCAGGTTCCCTGAGAGTTCCCAGAAGAGGTTGTGGTGTCAAGTTTTCGTAGTTGAGAAACCACGAGTCGGAAGAAGTGTCAGGTTGAGAGTGTAGGTATGAACTGGTGACCTTTTTGGTATCGGAACTGATCTACCCGGAATCAACCGTTTCATTACAGAGACGAAAACTTATACGATAGATCCAACCAGTATTGAAAAGAAGGTTCCTCATTCGCAGAAAATTAAAGTACCGACGTCAGTGGTAGACGTCACTAAAACCTCGGGACGTTTTATTTCAGACAGTGAGAAAGGTGACAAAGGGGTACATAAAGGGTACTTCACTATCCTGGTCTACGGTACTAGAAACAAAAGACTTACAACTCAAAATTCGGTTGGAAAAGTGAGAGGTGAAAGTGAAATTAGTTCTCCGAAAAATCAAGGAGAAGTGAAAGACGGTATTCCCACCACAGTAGACGTATAGACTCCAATAACTATAAAGAGGACCGTTAGAACTAAGGTCGAACACGAAGAAGAAATACTACGTAATTTGTAGATAACGAGTCAACGAGTCAAAACAGACTGAGAAATACTGGGGTACCTGACATCGGGTGGTCCGAGGAGACGGGTACCTTTAAAGGTCCGCTCTTATGACCTCAACCAACGTTAAAGGAGAATATCCCTTAGAAGGACTGGGTTCCTGACTTAGGTATAGAGAACGTAAAGGACGTAACCGTCCGTCTAAGAAATGGTGATCCCGGTGGACCCTTCGGGTTTTGTAGATAGTACTCCTATTAATTTAATTTTTATAGTATAAATTTGTTTCCACACTGAGGCCTTCTTTCATTTCCTCTTTAGGACAACAGTATCAAATGTAAGAATCAAAGTTCAAGGTTCACAAACTTGATCAAATCTCTCCGGAGACTACAAAACGCAAAGTCCACTGGAAAAATTTTATTAGACTTGGTGCTACTGGGACGTCCTGCACATGGGACTGTGTCGACTGTTGTAAAATCCTAAATCCTTCCGCACAACTGAAGACGTTTTATCTATTTTAGAGGGTAACTCTCTTTCACTGACGATTAGGACGTAAAGCCACAGGTGGGGAACCGAGTGTACGGGAGGGACAGGACGATTCCTTACCGTAGTCGTCCTCCATTTCCGGTGGGTGTCCCGTCCCGACCCAGGTCTCGCCTAAACTCCGAGTCACTACAATACCTCCGGCTGCCGGTCAGAAGAGTGTAAACCAGAGAGTCCTCCCCTGGGACGTACACGGGTACAGATGAGTCCCCACAAACTTGACTTTGAGTCGGGACACTAAAACACCAGGGTCTACTACAGACACTTTTCTGACCACGTCTTAACGAGACGTTTCAGACTTCAGGATACGTAAGGCTAGGAAGAAGAATGTAAGTCAATCCTCATCCGTCTAGCCTCTGAAAGGGAAGACGGGGAGGAGTAGTCTAAAGTCGTGAGATAAAGAATAAATTGAAAAAGGAGGTGAGGAGGCTAAGTGAACCCGAAACTAGTCACCGGAAGACGGACGTCCCTTTTGGTACGATCGAGACGTCCTTCGGACAGGGAGTGAGACGTGGACCCTCGGGTCTCGAGTTGTCCTGTGGACTTGTGAAAACATAATAAAACCCCCTCAATTTTAAACAAATAAATTTTTAAAAAAACTAATGAAAAATAACCCCATATCAACGGAGTGTTACAACATAATAAGATGGTATGTCGTTTCACTTAGTCGATCTACATATACATATATATATATATATATATAGGGTATAAAAAACCTAAAGGGAGGTGAAATCCAGTGGTGTCTCGGGACCCATTTCAAGGGGCACCAAATGTCAGTCAAGAGTGTGTGACCAAACACTATCGTGCTTAATCACACAAATAATTGATCAAGGTACTGGAAGTTTAGACAAAGACTCTTAAGAAGTCAGAAAAGAAGGACTTACCGGGGGAAAATAGAAAGAACCCCAAAAGTCAGAGGTGGGAACGGACCTTTGGTTTTGACAAAAGGGTAGTGTGACAGCGGAACCTAAACAAGGTACTAGTCTCGACGGAAGTGACCGTACACTGTTAGTGTGTGGTGACACACGAGTTTCTCGGGGAAAGAACCAAATTCCGGAACGACCCTCGGTCGTACCCTCTCGGGTGGGTACTTTTCCAGTACGCCTTCTCTGGACTGTCCGTTCCGCCTAGTCCTGAGCTCAATGAGGGACTTGGACGAGCTCGTAGATGAGGTTTGGCTTTAGACAGACAGATGACAAACGATATAATACGGAAAGTGGTTGAGAAGACTGTAATTGTCTCCCGATAGGGACTGGTGGAAAGAGACCTCTTTTAGTTGAATCCCGAGATCAACTATTTAAAGGACCCGTACTTTCCTCATAAAGTTAAGTTTATGGGACAATCGTAAGATCGAATGAACCGTCCAAATAGGTCTGAGAATGTTGTAACAACTCGGTTACGAACGACGGTTCAAGGGTATGGGGAATAGTTAACACACGGACCCTCACGTATATCAATCTTACGTCTTTTTTGTTCAACATCGGAACCGTAAACGTTGTAATCTGAAACTCAATTATTCAAGAAAGAAACGACATTGGGTAACTTGGAAACGAGGTATTTTTACATTGAGACATGAAATTCCCACTGCATCCGATTCTTTAAATTCTTTTTTATAAAGTTCCCTTTCATTCACAAGACCAACTGGTTAGAAATAGTTTTTACCCAGTATTTTACAGTTGTCCGGAGACCCGACATTCTATTACATGTTTTTTATTCTGGGAACAAATACTTTGTCATACGTCCTTCTTTGGACCATAGTTATTTTCAATTATGACTACCTTACGATTCGACTGAGACGTACTGACGTAAAAAGTGAAACGAGTCACATGTTGAGTCCTATATTTTGGAGGGAGATTTTTATTTCACTGTCCGGAGCGAGGTGGATTCGAACCGGAGGGGCACAGTAAGTAAGGCAGCGGTTGCGGCAAGTAGGACTCCCATAGGGACCTGAGGGGACTCCCTTAGTGGTAGAACTTTAAGAATTATTAAAGACTTGTTCCTAGGACCTAAAAACAAAACGTGTTCTAAGGTGTTTGACACATCACACAGAGTAGGTACTGTGCACCGGAACTCGGATGGACTGAATAAGGGAACCAAAGAAAGGGGACTAAGTGATCGGGTCGGACTCCGGGACACGTCTCTCTCCAGGTTGGTTACCCCTACTCCGAGTCATTAAGAAGGGAACTGACTTACCCAGGTTGACATGGGTGTCGATCTCCCTGAGACACTATGGTCGACACCAACGGTACCCATTCGGTCCTAAACTCCCGTATAAATTATTCGATTAAACTTACAACTACAACCTTCGATCTTGACTGAATTGGAAAGGAAGAGGGTCTGTTATAAATTAGAGTGAAAGTGAGAGTATTTCTCGTCTTTCTTCGTCGGTCACGGGGAGGAAGTGGAGGGTTAGAACGTTTTGTCCACCGAGTCACCATTTCTTAGGAGGACGATTAAGTCCTCTGCGTTCTCTGCAACCAAACTAGGGGCCCAACCCTTCAAGGGGACCTCCTCCTTTACCTTTGGGTAGGGTCATAGGAACAGACCTTTTAGAGTACCCTTCCCCTCGGACCACCCGATGTCAGGACCACCCAATGTTTCCCAGTCTGACTCGTACGTGGTGGTTTCCTCTGAATCACAACACCTCTAAATTTAACTTACACTTAAACCTCAATACTCCAATAACGTGTTGTAATTGTAAAATGAATAAATTAACACTGAATGATAAATCATCATTGGTTCTTTCGACACTCTGGTCGGGTCTTAAATAGGTCCCTGTCTCTTTCTTGTTCAACTCTCTCACCCAAGATTCTCACTCCCCGTTTTTCTTTTTTTTTTCGGAAAACGAACATGAGACACCTTAGGTCGAATTAATTATTCTATCTGTATTCTCGGAATAACGGAATTCCGGTCACCCTCTCACTCGTTCACTTAGTATTCCTGTATTGAATATAATTTGGAGTTCAGGACAAGAAAAATAAGTACTCCGACCGGGGAGTAACGTCCGTCTAATTACGTCCTGAGTAGATCGGAAATGATTTTATTATTGATGGTTGAAAAACCACAAATGATACACGGTTCGTTTCATTATTCGTATAAAATACATAATACATTAAAGATGGCGTGTTGCTCCAGAAAATTATTGGTGTAATGTATTTACTCCTTTAACATACAATCTTTCTACTTTCAGGAATTCAGTATGTCACCCATTCATTTCTTCGGTCGTAAACTACCGTGGGGGTATATTGAGGTTTCGAGTACGAAATTGGTGATTAAATAAGAAAAGAATTACCTCGATTTTTTGACTTAATAAGTCTAAAAAAAAATCATACGGAAAGACCTGTCAGAAAAGACGTTTTTGAGTATATATCGTCGGAAATTTTATCGTAGTAAAAGTTGGTTTGTTTTCGTCACATTAAGGAACGAGTGGGGGAAAGGGATAAGAGAACGAGAAAATATAAACATGTATATTTGACATTTTGTTCGTTCCTATGGATTCAACAAATTAATGTGATCGTAATGGTAAGTAGGTAAACATATCGAAAACATTCAGGACGATTTTAATTTTGGTCTTGGTTTGTCTATTTGTTTGGGTCTAGAATAGGATTAAAGAACAGTTATAGTTCGAAGTCTACTACTTCTTTTGTTACTCTTAGTGACAAGATCTAGTTTTAGACTAGTTGTTTTAGCTCCTGGACTCACGGGTTCTTCTCCTTCGACTGGTACAGTCGACACAGGAGTCTCGAGTCACTTTGTCGTAGTCCACTTCCCGCATCTCAATCCTAGAGTCTGAACGTTTATGGACACTTCAATTCTCCTGTTTATATCGACATGTCTTAAGAAAGATTTTAGAACCAAATGTATTTTAGTCCTTATTCTGCCTTCCCTGAAGGGACAACCAGATCACCGATTCTGAGGAGCGAGAATTACGTCCTTCGGACCTAAACTAGGGACCAGTCCCTTGGACACTTTCACAATCAGCAAGTCAGCACAAACTGAGAAACACTGGGGTACCAGACATCGGGTGGTCTGAGGAGACAGGTACCTTAAGAGGTCCGTTCTTATAACCACACCTAACGTTAAAGGAGGAGGTCCCCTAGAAGGGGTGGGTCCCTAGTTTGGGACCATAGATCGTAACGTCCGTCTAAGAAATGGTAAACTCCATGGTCCCTTCGAAGAGTTTACCACGACCACCATTTCTTGGAAGAACGGTTACATCCTCTGTATTCTCTGTACTCAGACTAAGGTCCCAACCCTTCTAAGCGACCTCCTCCTTTACCGTTGGGTTAGGTTATAAGAACGGGTCTCTTAGGGTTCCTACCTCCTCGGACCATCCAATGTCAGGTATCCCAGTGTTTCCCAGTCTGTATTGACTTCAGTACCTTGATCTAGGACATACAGCGTTGATTCTAGGTTTGAGGATCCACGACTCTTATACTGGTCTACCTCGGTTTTATTTATTTATCAAATTTTATTTACTTGTATATAAAAATTTTTCATTATTCTAACTTTTCCTTCTTATACGAACATGGTCCTCAATATACTTGGACTTTGTCGTTATTCTTTATCCGGTGATAAGTCTTATTTGTTTCCAAATACTTTGGTGTCACATAATTTTTCGTCTCTGTAGAGAAACGGTTGTTTCGAAACATATCAGTTTCACTTTCACTTCAGTGAGTCAGCACAGGTTGAGAAACGTTGGGGTACCTGATATCGGGTGGTCCGAGGAGACAGGTACCCTAAGAGGTCCGTTCTTATGACCTCACCCAACGGTAAAGGTAAAGGAAGAGGTCCNTCACCCAACGGTAAAGGAAGAGGTCCCCTAGAAGGGTTGGGTCCCTATCTTGGGTCCAGAGGGTGTAACGTCCGTCTGTGAAATTGGAGACTCGGTGGTCCCTTCGAGGTTCGATACCAAAAAGATCGTCAGTACATGTTTATTCTCTCAATCTAACATTTTTTCCGACTCACGTTTTCTTAACGTAAGTTTGACACCATGATCTCTTCTGAGAACTCTCAGGGAACCTCTGACGTTCCTCTAGTTTGGTCGGTTAAGATTTCTTTTATTTGAGACTTATAAGTAACCTTCCTGACTACGACTTCGACTTCGAGGTTATGAAAACGATGGACTACACTTCTCGACTGAGTAACTTTTTCTGGGACTACAACTCCCTTTAACATCCGTTTTCCTATTCCCCGGTCGTCTCCTACTCTACCAATCTATCGTAGTGGCTGAGTTACCTGTACTCAAATTCGGTTGAGACCCTCTATCACTTCCTGTCCTTTCGGACCTCACGACGTCAGGTACCCCAGTGTTTCTCAGTCCGTACTAACTCGGTGACTTCTTGTTGTTACCTTGGTGAGGGATTAGGACCAAGTTCACGGAAAGTGTAGGGTTGTTTTTATAAATTTCCTGAAATAGAGGTAGGACCCTGACCCCAACCTCTTTTCCGATGTCTGTAAACCTCCTCCCTCTCTGGACTGAGTGGAAGGGACTTGATACTTGCTGTTCCTATCGTCCCCGTGGCAAGGGGATGAAATCATTGGAACTGAACCGGGAAACTATAAAGAGAATGTTGGAAGTCCAAAAGACCCGGTCTCTTCCATTGTGAAAGATGTGTCTATCCTAAAATTATCAAAAAAATTGACAATCTTTTTCTTCAGATAAAAGGAGGTGGGAGTAGGAAAGGAGATGTCGTACACCACCTTCTTTGACATAAATAGTCTTAAAGGAAGATCGTCTCTTACACTAAAAGTCTCTTTTAGAAATTACTCGAGTAAAGCTCTTCCACTCTAGGGTCTCCTGGACGGCCTCCCCTAGACTCGGGAGGAATGGATCTCCTGACGACACTTCGTACTCTACAATTCAGAATATTCCACTACGGACAATATACCGTTGACATTATAGCACCAAAAATTTAATGATAGAAAAGATCTTAGAACGAGGTCTACTTAGAGTTCTATTTGTCAGAAAATAATCATAGACGGTATTGATCGAAGAAAGAAAAAATTTTACTCCTATTGTAACCGTCTACAGAGAAGAGAGACAAAAAAGGGATCTTCTGGTGGGTGGTAGGACATCCATAAGGTACGAGAAAAGTTCGTCCCCCTATGTTACATACCCCCGGTTCCCCTGAACGTGTTGGTGGATATTAGAGGAGGGGACAAAACCTGAAATGAAGTTATTAGTCGTGGAAGTGACTATCTCTTTGTATTCCCCTTCCCCGTTAGCCAACAATAAATTTTTTGAAAAAAAAAAAAATTTAACCCCATATCAACGAAATATTACAACACGATCAAAGACGACATGTTACTTCACTTAGTCGACATACATAGCTATATAGGGGAGGAACGACCTGAGGGAGGGAAGGTTAGGGTAGGTAGATCCAGTGGTGTCTCGTGTCTCGACTCGAGGGTCGTGATACGTCATCCAGGGTGATCGATAGATAAAAATGTGAACCTTCACGTGTATATAGTTGGGGTTAGGGGGTTAAGTAGAGTATAACAGACAGAGGTCCCTGATCTGGATACAAAAGGAATAAGAACAAGGAAGAGGCTATAAATTGTGAAAGTGTCGAGAATTGTAGAACATGTTTCGACCGATTCGATGTGGAAGAGACAGACAGTGAGGTGAGGTGGGGAATAGAGGGTACCACCCCCGTCGCACCCGAAGACGTTCAGACTTAAACCCGTTACTGTGACGTATGAGTACGACTTTCCACAAAGGAAACTCGTTGTTCTACCCTTCCCTTTTTATGCTTCTCAATTTTCTACTCAGAAGGGGGCGAGTCTAAGGTTCCGATCAGGGAAGGAGTTTGGGATGGAGACAAAGACATGACGGACTCGAAAACGGGGGATGACCTTCACTCTGTGTAGGACCCTACTACATTGTCCAGTTAGTACCCACTTTCTGACTTTATGTGTCTCCTTTCTAAACACTTTTAGTTTACATCTTACACACTTCCATATTCGATATCCTTATGGTTCGTGTGACAACAACAAGTCAGTGGACCGACACAGGTTGAGAAACGCTGGGGTATCTGACGTCGTGGGACGAATAAATTGAATATACGTCTCATGTAGTACTCTTTGCGACCCAACCTACTTCGTGTTCGACCTTATTTCTAACGTCCCTCTTTATAGTTGTTGGAGACTATACGTCTACTGTGGTGGGAATTCCGTCTTTCGTTTCTTTTTGATTTCTCGGAGAACTACTTTCACTTTCTCCTCTCACTTTTTCAACCGAATTTTGAGTTGTAAATCTTTTGATTCTAGTACCGTAGACCAGGGTAGTCAAGTACCGTTTATCTACCCCTTTGTCACCCTTGTCACTGTCTGAAGTAAAAAAACCCGAGGTTTTAGTGACATCTACCACTGACGTCGGTACTTTAATTTTCTACGAACGAGGAACCTCCTTTTCGATACTGGTTGGAGTTGTCGTATAATTTTCATCTCTGTAATGAAACGGTTGTTTCCAGGTAGATCAGTTTCGATACCAAAAAGGACATCAGTATATACCTACACTCTCAACCTGGCATTTCTTTCGACTCACGGTTTCTTAACTACTAAAACTTGAACCACAACCTCTTCTGAGAACTCTCAGGGAACCTGACGTCCCTCTAGGTTGGTCAGATAGGATTTTCTTTAGTTAGGACTTATTAGTAACCTTCCTGACTACGACTTCGACTTTGAGGTTATAAAACCGGTGGACTGTACTTCTTGACTGAGTAAACTATTCTAGGACTATGACCCTTTCTAACTTCCACCCTCCTCTTCCCCTGTTGTCTCCTACTCTGCCAACCTACTGTAGTGACTCTGAGTCACCCATACTCAAACTTACTTGAGGCCCTCGACCACTACCTGTCCCTCCGGACCGTACGACACCAAGTACCCCAGCGTTTCTCATCTTGTACTGGCTCACTGACTTGACTTGTTTGACGTCGTGGGGACCGAAGAGACAGGAAGTGGTAGAGGGACTCAAAAGAGTTAAGTACCGGTAACTTATCCACTAGGGTAGGTTGGTAGAGTAGGAGACAGCAGGGGAAGAGGAGGACGGAAGTTAAAAAGAGTCGTAGTCCCAGAAAAGGTTACTCACCCGAGAAGTGTAGTCCATCGGTTTCATAATCTCGAAGTCGAACTCGTAGTCGGGAAGGTCACTTATAAGTCCCAACTAAAGGAAATCCTAACTGACCAAACTAGAACGATAGGTTCCCTGAGAGTTCTCAGAAACGGCTATGATGTGAAACTTTCGTAGCGAAGAAGTCACGAATCGGAACAAATACCAGGTTGAGAATGTAGACATGTACTAACGACCTTTTTGGTATCGAAACTGAGAAACAACCGTTTCATTACAGAGACGAAAAATTTTAAGACAGATCCAAACAGTTTGTGTATGTGTATTTTTGAATAACTTGTATTTCCTTTAAGGGGTTCTAAAATAACCTATTACGTTTAAATCGGATTGTCGGTTGACTGTTACTGGTGAAAAGGACCCGAACAGGACAAGAGTAAAGTAATTGGAACAGTATTCTTGTGAGTATAAAATGTACAACTTTTTTCAAAGACCTCGAGTAAAGAGTTATAGTAATCGTCCCAACCTTCCATAAACAACTAAATACCTAATTAAAACACCGGTACGTCATTATAAGGATGTAGTTGTGACATGAAAGGGATTACATTATGGAAGATTCATTCTACAAATGTAAATGTCTAATAGAAAGGGTTCCTGGAGTCTTATATGTATCACCCTACTTCACTTCCCCCTTTCGTACAACGATACTTAAACCGTGGACCCAAAACATCATCGAACCAAGTATCTGTCAACACACTAGAACCTAGTCAGTTTATTAGAAAGACTCAAAGTGATAGGAAGTACGAACACGAATCAACGAGTCAAACAGACTGAGAAACGGTGACGTACCTGATATCAGATTGTCCGAGGAGACAGGTACCCTAAAAGTTCCGTTCTTATGACCTCATCCAACGGTAAGGGAAGAGGTCCCCAAAAAGGACTGGATCCATAACTTGGGTCCAAAGGACGTAAAGTCTACCTAATAAATGGTAGACTCGATGGACCCTTCGGGAAAGATACGAATGGACATTTTATTCTCCTAATTTCATACTAGATTCTAAGAAATTGATATCAGTAAAGTAACGTTACCGATACAGGAAAGGGGGGATAAATGTATATATGGAACTATGTCCTTAAGTGTTTGAAGTATAAAATGCCGTGACCAATATTGATTAATGTCTTAGAAGAGTGAACTAAGGTGAGAAAGTGTATAAAGAAAGGAGAACCTCCTTTCGACTATCGTCGTAAATGTTCCAGTACAGGGTGAGAAACGTTGGAGTACCTGACATCGGGCGACCTTAGGAGACAGGTACCTTAAGAGGTCCGTGCTTCTGACCTCACCCACCGGTAAGGGAAGAGGTCCCCTAGAAGAACTAGGTCCCTAGTTTGGACCCAGAGGACGTAATGTCCGTCTAAGAAATGGTAGATTCGGTGATCCCTTCAGGTTAATATTCCTTTGTCTACTAAATTACAGTAAGTGTAGGACTACGTATATAATAACTGAAAGTTCGATAAAATACCCATAGACACGTGCCTTTTGACCTACAGACACATGGTTTAAACCTTTTGTGTCGGCACCGATGTCCTGACCTTTTCCAGTCAAAAGTAAGGTTAGAGGTTCTTTCCGTTACGGTTTCTTACGAGTTTGATGACGTGTTAACGTGAGTAGAGTGTGTGATCATTTCATTACGAGTTTTAAGAGGTTCGGTCCGAAGTTGTCATACACTTGGTACTTGAAGGTCTACAAGTTCGACCAAAATCTTTTCCGTCTCCTTGGTCTCTAGTTTAACAGTTGTAGACTGCCTAGTAGTTTTTTCGTTCTCACACGGTTTCGGAAACTAACACACCTGGTGTTCTTTTAAGAAGTTCTCTACCCTTATGGTCTGGTGGACTGGACGGAGAACTCTTTAGATATACGTCCAGTCCTTCGTCGTCAATCTTGACCTGTACTTTGTTATCTGACCATGGTTTATCTTTTTCCTCATGTAGTTCCGACATATAACAGTGGGACGAAAAAATTGAATATAACTCGTATAGTACTCTTTACGAACCGACCTACTTCGTGTTCGACCTTAATTCTGACGGCCCTCTACGCAACCTCTTCCTTTACCGTTGGGTAAGGTCATAAGAACGGACCTCTTAGGGTCCCTGTCTCCTTGGACAACCCGACGGAGATACCCCAGTGTGTCTCAGCCTGTACTGATGACACTGAATCGTCGTCGTCGTCGTTCTCTTTATAGTTATTGGAGTCTATGCGTCTACTGTGGTGGGAATACCGTCTTTCACTTCTTCTTGATTTCTCGGAGACCTACTTTCACTTTCTCCTCTCACTTTTTCAACCAAATTTCGAGTTTTAAGTCTTTTCTTTCTAACACCGTAGACCAGGGTAGTAAAGTACCGTTTATCTACCTCTTTGTCACCTTTGTTACTGTCTGAAATAAAAACCCCCGAAGTTTTAGTGACGTCTACCACTGACGTCGGTACTTTAATTCCTCTAGTCAGGACTCACAAGTAACCTTTCTGACTACAACTTCGACTTTGAGGTTATGAATCCGGTGGACTACGCTTCTCGACTGAGTAAACTTTTCTGGGACTACGACCTTTTCTGACTTTCGTCCTCCTCTTCCCCTACTGTCTCCTACTCTACCAACCTACCGTAGTGGTAGAGTTACCTGTACTCAAACCCATTTGAGGTCCTCGACCACTACCTGTCCCTCCGGACCACACGACGTCAGGTACCCCAGTGTTTCTCAGCCTGTACTGACTCACTGACTTGACTTGACTTGAGGAACCCTCTTTTCAATACTGGTTTGTCCTATCGTATAATTTTTCGTCTCTTCAATGAAACGGTTGTTTCCAGGCAAAACAGTTCCGATACCAAAAAGGTCATCAGTACATATCTACGCTCTCAACCTGATATTTCTTTCGACGTGTGGTTTCTTGACTACGAGAACTTGACACCACAACCTCTTCTGAGAACTCTCAGGGAACCTGACGTTCCTCTACGTTGGTCAGGTATTGTTTCTTTTAGTCAGAACCTATCAGTAACCTTCCTGACTACGACTTCGACTTTGAGGTTATCAAACAGATGGACTACGCTTCTTGACTGAGTAAACTTTTCTGGGACTATGACCCTTTCTAACTTCCGTGTTCCTCTTCCCCTGCTGTCTCCTAGTCTACCAACCTACCGTAGTGGTTGAGTTACGTACTCAAACTCGTTTGAGGTCCTCGACCACTACCTGTCCCTCCGGACCACACGACACCAGGTGCCCCAGTGTTTCTCAACCTGCACTTACTTACTGACTTACTGACTGGACTGACTGACTGATACGTATCTTTCTCAATTGTGCCGTCCGGACTAAGGACCGAATCGACCGTAATCTCTTGAATATAAAACCCTCCCTAGTACAATAAAATTGACCATTCCTACCAGGAGACAAAGATTTGACATATTTGTCAAACTAAATACAACTTGTGGACGGATGAAGAACTTCAGATCTTAAAACCACAATCCGCACACACACACGAGTAAGTCAACACAGACTGAGAAACACCGGGTTACCTGACATCGGGTATACGGGGAGACAGGTACCCTAAGGGGTCCGTTCTTGTCCTCACCTAACTGTAAAGGAGAAGGGACCCCAGAAGGACTGGGTCCCTATCTTGGTCACAGAGAACGTAACCGTCCGTTTAAGAAATGGTGACTCGGTGGACCTTTCGGGTTCACGATCCGACTCCTACAGATAAACGGGTAGACGGTTGTTTAGGTGACCTGTGACTCAAAGATTACTCGAAAGAGTTATCTCTTATAAAGTGTACACGACAGGGTCGGATATCGACACACTCAGGAAACCCTTTCCTGAGACAAAATTTTTAAACAAAATAAAAAACCGGAGTGGTGTACCACACACCCTAGAATCAAGGAACTGGTCCCCAGTTTAGAAACAAGGGACGTAACCTTCGACTCAGAATTACTGACCTGACCGTCCCCTTAGGACCTTCTCCCGAGAATTTTCGGACGAGGACCGAAGGAGATTCGAGATTATGCACCCGGAAATAGGAAGTAACTAAAACGGAACATAGAAAATCGACATTAGTAATATTGGTATTCGTAAAGATACACGTCTAGGACACTCAGGAGTATCCCTTAGTAGTTGGGACTCCTACCAGAACCCTTGGAGGTTGGGTCACAGGAACTTTACAAAGGTAAAGAGACATAGTAAAGTCCCTGATCAAGTAAAGTCTCTGTAAAGACTTCCTTTTCAGGATTCAATATATGTAAAGGTTGGGACGTATCTGTTTTACTTACATCATCGGTACAATTCACTGACCCTACATTTTTGGGACAACGGAAAAATAAGTTCGCAAGAGTACTTGAATTCATAATGTCTTTTCACTAAAATTTTGAATTGAAAAGTCAGTATTTTAGGAAACACATACCTTTCTAGAATACCCCTTTGGTCACACACGTTGTAAACTTTTATTCCCACAAGACTAACCCTTTCAAGAGTTTCGGAACTGACGAACGAGAACAGGGGGGAAGGACTGTAGTTCGATCCTTGACACTGAACCTCCAATGAAAAATTAAAAATATCGGATGTAGTACATACGTATACACAAGACAGTGAAGTCAGTAAAGACTGAGAAACATTGGGATACCTGACGTCGTACGGTCCGATGAGACAAGTACCCTAAGAGGTCTGTTCTTATGACCTCACCCAATAACACGGGAGGAGGTTCCCTAGAAGGACTGGGTCCCTAGTTTGGACTCAGAGGACATAACGTCCGCTTAAGAAATGACGACTCGGTGGCCCTTTCAGACTATGTATGGTATTCACATTCATCAGGTTTTCAAATGAAGGAGTGTCTCCCTTCATTAAACTACTATTTCGTCCACGTATAAATGGTCACTTTAGTGATTCATCTTACTGTTTTAATCCAATACTGTCGTAGTATAAATAGAGAGATTAGTTTTTTGTCATGGACTCGGGACCCCCTCAGTCTCTACAGTATTGATTTCCGTGTCGACTTCAGGGTGAAGACATGAACTGACAAAAGGGAGTCATATAGTTTGTCATCCTCACATTGATAAAAAATTTGGTAATCCTTATACACAAACACACTTCAGTGAAGGCAGCACAGACTGTGTAACGTTAGGACACCTAGTATCGGGTAGTCCGAGGAGACAGGTACCCTAAGAGGTCCGTTCTTATGACCTCACTCAACGGTACGAGAGGAGGTACCCCAGAAGGACTGGGTCCCTAACTTGGGTACAGAGAATTCAGAGGACGTAACCACCTGCCCAAGAAATGGTGAGCACGGTGGACCTTTCGTAGTACTTGTACGATGTATAATAAGGTAAAGTAAAAATCTTTTGGTGATCTCCATGAAAGACAGGAAAAATGTCTCATCTTTCGTTTCAGAGTGTGACCACGTCCCAACCCTAAACTTAGATGGTACCTGAGAAAACCCAAAGAATCCACCCAGTCATCATTTCTTACAGGGAGGGTAATGTTCTCTACGTCCCCTGTGTCTGAGCTAGGGACCCACCCCTTCTAGGGGACCGTCTCCTTTTCCGATGGGTGCGGTCATAAAACGGACCCTTTAGAACACCTGTCTCCTCGGAACCCCCGATGTTGGGTACCCCAACATTTTTTAGTCTGTGCTGACTCACTGACTCGACTGGGAAGAACGACTTCGTGTAACGTAAGGATCCACAGTCGGACAATCCAACAGATGGAAGACCGGGTCACGGTGTTGAGTGATCAGAGTACACGACACAAGAAAAGAGAACACCGAAGATTTCAGGAAAATGGACTTACTTCTCGTCGACGTTCCTGGAGTAAGACATACGAGACACTTTATCTGTCCTCCTAATCCCCAGTCGGTACACCAGTAGGACGAGTCTCTCCGCTACAACTTTAGACGTACTCGTACATGGTTTTTATGGGAGTTAACAGGTCGTCAGGAACGATTTGACTCGTGTGTCCTTTATAGGAAATTAATGACGACCTGCGCCGCGAGACTTTCTATAAAACGACAAACACTATAAAACGGTCGGACTACGGTACAAGGACTGTCGGTGGACAGTCGGACTTACAGGATAAACAGAGGTCAGAAAGACAAAGAAGTTCGACACGAAGTCACTTAGACCTTTCATAAAGGAGAAGGAAGGGCCGAGTACTAATAGGGAGAAGTCGAACGGTATGCTGTCGACAGACCTTAGGTCGACAGTGGGAGGTTACGTACACTCGTCGGGTCGTCTTGTAATGAGACATAGGACCGAAGTGGGGTTCTGGTACCCTCCTGTAGCGAGGGGTGTCTCCTACCTCTTATCTTCTTGGTTTCTTCAATGTCGTTTTGTGTCCCAACCGTTGTGAGGTAGTCAGTCGTTCCATACTAAGGTCGTCCACTATGTCTAAATTAGGACTCTCTATTACACGTAGGAATAAAAATAAGTTAGAGACGGGGTTCCAAATTTCTGTTGTAACTTCATTCCATACGAAGAGTTGTGACGGATTCTTCGACTTCCCTTATTCCCCTAAGTCGAGATCCATCGTTCACCCCGTGATCTTTTGGTTGGACATACCGTGTTTCCTGCCCTAATGTCCGTTGTCTTTCTTCAAGTGGTGAGTGACCGTTTCTTACTTTATTACGGTAAACGTCGTTGTACCTACCTGGACCTCTAAGAGTATGACTCATTTCTTTCAGTCTGTCTCTTTCTGTTTATAGTCTACCATATGAATGTACACCTTAGATGTGTTTATTATGTTTACTCGAATAAATGTTTTGTCTATATCCGAGTGTCTATATCTTTTGTTTGAATTACCAATGGTTTTCCTTTTCGTCCCCTACTTAATTTTAAACCATTAATTGTCTATATGTGATAACATGTATTTTCTCGATTTGTTGTTCCCAGGTGACATATCGTACTTCTTGGAACAAGTTATAAAACATTATTAGATATTTCCTTTTTTTAGACTTTTCCTATGAACTTGTACATAATTATATACATATTGACTTAGTTATATATGGACTTTGTAGTTTTTAGTCGATATGAAGTTGTTGTTATTGTTGTTTCTGTGGTGTCCCTTATTTTGGGTGTAATTGATTTAATTTTTTTCTGGTTCGTCCTCGTTTTGTCTAAGTCAAACCCAAGTCTGACCTGAGTCCCTCAAGACACCTTTCTAACGATTTTCCCAATACTTAAATCAATAACACCATGTAAAATTAGGAATGTTAAATTCTACATACGTATATTCATACATATATACGTAGTAGTTAAGACAAAATATTTACTCTGTCAGTGTCGAAACACCCAATTTCTATACACGGGTCTCCCTTCCTTGACACAAGGTGAGTAGCAATATACGGGTCACGTGTCGTTTACGGACAGTGTATCAATCATGAAATTTACTTATTATCTTACTCACTTCTGGTCTTATATTTCTTTTCATAAAAAGAGAAATAATCAGTGTAAAGAGAGATTGACCATCTCTTAAAAGGTGGGTCCTCACAACTTGTAACGTCGACTGGAACAGAAACCACCGTGAAAAAGTTCTACACGTCTTCCCTTTACCGGTCACACGTTATACAAACACCAAAATTACTAGTGATTAATTCGTGAAACCTACCTGTGGTTTAGAATAATTTCTTTTACCGAAGAGGTTCAATTAAGTAGTTCGTAAGTCAATATCTTCCGATAAACCCGTAATTTTGTCCTACTTTCCTAAATGTAACTAGTAGAAAATCTCCATCACAAGTAAGTAGATAGAAATAGATAGATAGACGGACTGTGACCTATTTACAAGTAGGTCCGAGGAAAGGGAAGTAAGTATGTATCGAATCGTCTTCAGTGGACCGTTCAGATCTCGATTGACACTCCAACTAGTCGAGGAGGTAATCTAGTGACAGAATATGGGTTCAGTGTACATCAACAATGATGAACAGAGTGTTCGGACCCCTTATTTATACCAGTTTAGAACGTAAAAAGGGGTTATCAGTAGACTCTTCTGGCAATAAGAATGAGTATTCAGGGCGTAGTGAAAAAATTACGAAAGGTATAGAATGATTTAAGAGGTCGTTGGAACTCCCAAATTAATTAAACCCTTTCCTAAGACCCTAATTGGGACGAAGGTTTACGCTTGGTGTTCCTGCTAACCTCTTCACCTAGTCAGACACCGACGGTAATGAAGACCGGCGATGCTATGTCACAGTCTACCAACACCTCACTGAACGACAGACAAGTACCCGAGTGACTTCGGGAGATGAATCTTACGATCCGATTCCGAGAAAAGGTGAGTATGGGTGTGTCAGTCAACAATAAAAACAACAAGCCAGTGAGTCAACACATGGGGTACTTGACGTCGTTCGATCCGAAGGGACAGAAAGGGATAGAGGGTCTCAAACTAGTTTGAGTACAGGTAACTCAGTCACTACGGTAGGTTGGTAGAGTAGGACAGCGGGGGAAGAGGAAGACGAGAGTCAGAAAAGGTCGTCGTCTCAGAAAGGGGTACTCAGCCGAGTAACGAAGTCCACCGGTTTCGTAACCTCGAAGTCGAAGTCGTAGTCAGGAAGGTTACTTATAGGTCCCGACTAAAGGAAGTCCTGACTGACCAAACTAGAGGGACGTCAGGTTGCCTGAGAGCTCTCAGAAGAGATCGTGGTGTTATACTTTCATAGTTAAGAAGTCACGAGTCGGAAGAAATACCAGGTCGAGAGTGTAGGGATGTACTGATGACCTTTTTGGTATTGAAACTGAGACGTCGGGAAACGCCCGTTCACTACAGAGACAAAAAATTATAAGACAGATCCAAACAGTCTGGAAAAAAAGGTTCCTCGTTCGCTGAAAATTAAAGTACCGACGTCAGTAGTAGACGTCACTAAAACTGTAGGTTCTTTTATTTTAGACAGTGACCAGTCTCTTACTCACCGTAGTTCCGGACTTCTATCTTACTTGGTACTAAGACATTAACGACGACGACGACGATTCAGCCAAGTCAGTAAACTGAGATACACTGGGATAACTGTCGTCGGGTGGTCCGAGGAGACAGGTGTCCTAAGAGATCCGTTCTTATGACCTCACCCAACGGTAAAGGAAGAGGTAAACATTAACGATCTCTTTGGATAATTCGAATAATTTGATGTCCAGATGGCAACTACTCGACTCATAAGTATTCGTCTAACATACATCATATTTGAATGAAAAGAAGTTGGTCAATCACAAATAGAATACTTGTGATACTTACCTTGTAAATTAACATAAGAAGACCCGAACTTTTAAGTCTTGATTTATCTATCCTGGAACTCATACGCGAATAAATAAGATTATGAGGGGACTAAATAGTTTTCATCAAATGGATATGAAGGTTTAATTGAGACGAAAGAAATAAGACTCACTTATGTAAAGGAATCACATGGAAATTTGAAGATTTGTATTAACCTATCTCTAATACAAATTTTTGACTCCTTCCTAAACACCATAGAAGAAAAAAAAGTTCCCATTAACAATCATAATAGATTTAGTCTACGATAAATCTTTTTGACAATAACAACAAGTCAAAGATTCAGTAGAGGCTAAATTTATTAGTCACACTAAATGTGGGACACGGTCAAGAATCATATATTACATTATTATTTAGGATTACCTGTTTTAGGGTAACTGTTCTATTATTGGGATAAATGTAGAGACTCCTTTCGTCTGTTCCGGTAAACTTAAAATTATATCTGTATAGTAAACGTAAGTGATTTCTTATATAAAAATCCGATAAATTTTATACGTAAGTAGTCTTCTACTGTTGACTATACATTACTTCAAGTAAACGAATTCGTGAAGGATCTTGATCAGTACTTCAGTAGAGATACACATCTGTTTTAATTCTTGGTAAATTGAAGATCTTAAGAAGAGAGGGTACGACATAACCCCTGGACAGAACCTGATAATTAACTCTACAATTAATTGATCAATTTCCTTATTTTTCTGGGAACCATAGGATAGACGACGATAAGTTCGTGACAATTTATTTCTTAACTCTCAACGGTTCTTTTAAGTCATGTTTAACGGGAGGATTAGGTTTACGATTTGTGACCAACCCGAACGGAGTATCGACTCAGTCATTTCTCAAACGGACGTTACGTCCTCTGGCTCCAAGTTAAGGACCCAACCCTTCTAGGAGACCTCTTCTTTTACCATTGGGTGAGTCCATAAGTGTGGACCTCTTAGGGTACCTGTCTCCTCGGACCGTCAGATGTCAGGTACCCTAACGTTCTCGGCCTGTACTGAATCATTGATTTGGTTTGTGACCAATTGAGTGAAGGAATCTTATGTCTCGTAAATTACAGTTTTGGTTTAAGTCATTGAAGGTCCCGGTCTACTGACTTACCTTTCTTTGTCGGTGTACGACACACGTGTCTCGGTCATTTACAGGTCCCGACCTTCTCCGTTTCATACTCATTCCGTCTGAGTCTCGAGTACCACATCCGGACCCAAACACCCCAGTATAACAATGACTCAGGTTCGAGCAAGACCAACGGTGTACTATCCGGTTACTTAGGTTCTCTGTTCCACAACTCCGTTCCTTCTCTGAAATTAACTCCTCGGTCGTCTGGCTCTTCTACCTCCCGATCACGGAGTTTTATTGGTAGAATGATCCCAGACCTAGTAGAAAATAACTAGTCTCTATTTCTTCGTTACTCCTTGATTTCAGTTTTCCGTTTTATCCCTCTACGTCACCCCTTCATTTCACCTTTCCAGAAGTCGGAACGTCTTGTAGAGGTTCCCTTACCGGTCGGAAATGTTTTCCATACAATTAGAGAAGATAAGTACCCGTCTGTCCCTGTTTGATAGAGAGGTACTCGACTCGTTTCCGTGAAATCAAATGGCAGTTCGTCTCCCCGTCACAGGAGGTCCATTCGGTGACTCACACTAATATTATTATTTTAGTTTAGTTTCTTTGTCAAAGGTTGTACCTCGGTCTTAACCGAAGGAGGGACGTTATTACAAAGTTTCTGTCTTACCAACAAGTGACCGGAGAAGTGAATTCACGTGTTGGTTCTTGGTCTCCGGGATAGGACATACGCTTCGTGACATGACGTCCGAAATGCATGTAACATGTAACAGAATAAGTAAATACTTGAGTCTCGACTTGATCCTTCTTCTAATCTCCGATCCCATCTTTCTTGTCACGTTTGATATCCTTGACAACATTGAAGAAGAACACGAATAGTCTAAAGAACAATGGAAACGTTATCGGAGTCAAAGAATTTTTACTGTTCTAGGACAAAGATAAATCCCCGTGTTCTTTTAAAACCTTCTAAACACACCTTGTCTCGAGTCCCAATCTCTCCTACCACCTTCGTTATTCTCTGAGGGACTCCGTCACCACTCTATGATTTACAAAATTTCGACTGACCCTTCTGGACTCAACATTGTAACGACCAAACAACCAAGGGGACCACATTTAAAAGAGTGATAACAGTTAGTTATTCACTGTATCACAGTGACTTGTACCTTGACCCCTCTCTGCGTATGTGGACCGAAACACTCGACCAACTCTCGGTCAAGGTCGTAAGAGGGCTTTTCTCTTCACGACCCTCAAGAGGACCCGGGTCTCTAACCTCGGTGGACCCCAGGTAAAATACAAGGACAGAATCGAAGTACGTAGAATTTCGATTCTGACACTGATAAGTAGAAATACAGGAATTCAAGATCGTGTCGTAGACTGTGTATCGTATGAACACTTCCCAGACTTTTCGTTCTCGGGTCTAGGGTTTAACTGGAGATAAAGACGATCTCAAACAAACAGGATCTCCTACAGTGAATTTGGAGTAAAAGGAATGGACTTTATAACCTTAAATTTTATTAAGACAGGAGTACAGTAAAGACCGAGACTCTATCATACTTTTTTCATAATCAAAAGAAGTTAATTCTAAGTACATTTTAGAGATGACCCGAAGGGACCACCGAGTCGACCATTTCTTAGGAGACGGACGTTACGCCCTCTGGACCCAAGTTAGGGACCCAACCTTTCTAGGGGACCTCTTCCCTGGTCAATGGGTGAGGTTATAAGACCGGACCTCTTAAGGTACCTGACATATCAGGTGTCCCAACGTTTTCCAGTCTGTGCTGACTCACTGAAAGTGAAAGTGAAAGTTTGAGTGATGACATATATATATATTATCTATTGGTCTTTCCCAGATGACATATCGTGTCCCTTGATACGAGTTATGAAATATTATTAGATATTTCCTTTTTCATACGTATGTATATTTCTTATTATATATTCTTATATAATATAAGACTTATGTATATAAATATAGACTTAGTGAAACAACATATGGACGTTGATTGTGTTGTAACATTTAGTTGATATGAAGTCAAAACAAAAAAAAAGTTCAACGTACACATGTCACAAAGGGACTAAAGAGTCTAAAAAAAAAAAAGTTAACTCTTGTCACCAATCAAACTATCTTTAATATTAAACATCTGAGTACACCCGAGACCTCACTACTTACGAAGGAAAAGAGTACGAATTTCCTGTGACCTACAAAACAGTCCATCCCCAAAATATTCGGTGTAGAAACCACATGTTTTTGTCGTGAAAACAGAAATTTTTGATTTGAAGTAAGAATTTGAGAGAGATTTTTGTTTACATTAACATGTTTTAGTTTCTTTTGAGGTGACTTAAGACGTTAAAGGGTTCGTTAAGTCCCGTAACGAGAGTAAAACCGAATAGGTCCAAACACTTGAGAGTAAAAGTAAAGACGTTTACCTCCTAAGTCTTAAGTATCCTCGTCGTAGTTAAACGAGACTTCCGACAAACGTTTGTGTATACCCTTACCGTGTCTAATAGGACTTTACTGATTCAATCGTTGAGGACAGTAGAGAGACTCTTCTCTGGGACCCGGAACCAGTGTACAGTCCGACTTTAACTACCCCCGAAGGATCCGAGGTCAATCGTTGGATACAGAGAGGTGTACCTACTCCAACGAGAACCTCTCCCGTCACAGGGAACAGACGGGGTTCCTGGAAGACGTTCCTAAATATAAACCTCGTCCTCGGAGTGTGTCCTACATCAGTCTGTCTCGTCTGAGTTTATCTTGGTCGAGGAGGACTGATCCTCCTCTCTGTTGTACCTTTAAAGATATCACGAGGGATCCCGAATCCTAGTTGGAGTTCCTCCTTTATTTCTCTTATTTTCGGACTCTCTCAGAAAGACTCAGTAGTATTTGGACTTACTCTTTTCCCGACTCAAAATATGTCGAATTGAATCCTTGTTCATCTAAAAGAAAAAGAAAAAAAAAAACCGACGTGTCACACCGGACACACTACAATCAAAGGAGTTGGTTCTCAGTCACCATTCTTGTGTCGGGATTGGTGACCTGGTGGTCCCTTAAGGGAATAACAAAAGGAGTAGTAGATCTTAACACCGACTAACGGTCTTTAGTTGGAACCAATGACTCAACCATTAAGAATGAACTACTTTATTAAATAAAATCGTAAAACAATCTTTAAAAGTCGCTTATACAGATCAAGGAGAAAAAAACTTCGCCCGTTGAAAAGGTGAAGATCTAAGAGTTATAACGGAGACAAAAGACGTTAATACGTTACCAATGTTTTTACTCGTTATCAGTGTAAACGTCAAGAGTCAAGAAACCCTTTCTTAAGTAGACAGACCTCTAAACACAAATAAATTTCGGTGATTCTCGAAATAACGGTTCACGAAAGATGCATAGGACTCAAAGGTAAGGAAACGGGAGTACAACAGTTCGGAAAGGTCGAACTTCTACTGCCGAGGAACACCTAATACTACGGGAAATATGACTTACCCGAAGGGACCACCGGTCTACCATTTCTTAGAAGGAAGTTACGTCCTATTGACCCAAGTCAGTGACTCAGTCCTTCAAGGGGACCTCTTCCTTACCAATGGGTGAGGACATAAGGACGGACCTCTCAAGGTACCTGTCTCCTCGGACCACTCGTTATTATCAGGTACCCCGGGGTTTCTCAGTCTGTACTGACTCGGTGATTGTAAAAGTGTGAAATATGACTTATTTATCTATTGTGATTGTGTCAATCGTACTTACCACTAACTAATTACTTCCCAATATTAATTTGCATCACAGCATCTAGTATGTTAGGTTCACTTCACCCTTTAATTATATTTACACGTTTGCTTGAACTGGTTCTTGTGAATTCAACCAGACCCAAAGTATCAAAACGTCAAAGTCAATAAACCTATGTGATTCACGAGACCAAACAGGGAAATGTCAAGTTACATCTACAAACAGACGGTTCTTTTCTGTCACACCAGTCTAGGAATCTGTCAATCTTAAAACTAAGGGACGATTGACCGGTTTTTTCAGGTTTAGTTTCTTAATTCCCTTCGAAAATAAATAAATAAAAAAAACGATAAACCTAAAAGAACGTAATTCCTGTTTGAAGTATCCAAGATTACAAATTTTTACATATCTCACTTAAGATTTAAAAAAAAGATAATATTTTCATTATGTACGAGAGTCTCCCATTTCACGAACAGATGTTACGTCTTCTGGGTCCAAGCTAGGGACCCAGCCCTTCTAGGGGACCTCTTCCCTTACCGTTAGGTGAGGTCATGATAACGGACCTCTTAGGGTACCTGTCTCCTCGGACCATCCGATGTCAAGTACCCCAGCGGTTCTCAGCCTGTACTGACTCGCTGAAGTGAGTGAGTTATGTACGAGTAATATTTTTTGACTATGTTCATATTTCACAATTCTTTTCGTCAAGGGGTTGTTCCAGGAGGACATATCGTGTCCCTTGAGACAAGTCACAATACACCGTCGGACCTACCCTTCCCTCGACTCCCCTCTTACCTATGTACACATACATATCGACTTAGGGAAGAAACAAATGGACTGTGATAATGTTGTAACAAACAATTAGACGATATAGGGTTATGTTTTATTTTTAAATTTTTTGAGTAAATTAATTTGTAAACGATGTGATTATGAAGGTCTTTGTTTATTTGTTTTATAATTAAATTTTAATTTTTTCTTCTATCAGGGGGATGGTTGGAAATCACCTGTTTTTACCGGAACTGTCAGATTTGACAGAAGAGATTTCAAACCGTCTCCCAAAGTCAATCAAAAAAAATCGTAGTTTAGAGGTCAATCTTTGGTTCTACTAGTAGGAATGTTTTATATTAATGTTTAACAACAGTCATCAGTTACCTGTTATGACATTTGTCGGTAAGATTTATTAAAATGTAAATAAAAGATAAGTGTTTATGAAAGGTATTTCTTAATACCCTTCGAAAACTTCGGGATTATTTAAAAGTCAGAAGGACGTGTGAGGAGGGATGTTGGGAAAAGTACTTCTGTCATCATCAAACGGTCCTGCAACCCCTTCGAATTTGAAGCTCCAGAACCTCGTCAGGTTCGTTACAGAAGGATGTCGGTTCACAAAAACATTTAAAGTGTTTTCCTATCGTAAATTGACATTAGAAGGGTCTGGTGACTCAGCAAAGAGAGACTGGAAGAGAAAAATATAAATAAGAGGACAGTCCTCCGGAACCTCACAGACACTTGTAAAACCCCTAAAACCCTACTCTCGTCTACATCCAACCATGACAATAGATACTTGCAATGTTAGTCAATTTACTATCGACCGAAAACGATACACTACACCAAAAGTCCATACCACACACTGTGTTTCCACGTCATAACGTCCACACGACACTATGTGGTCGTGAATCGTGTCTTTCGTCCACCCAGGATTTCTCTTTGTGCCGAACTTTAATATTTGAGTTTTCGAATAAACACCTTCTAATAAAGGCAGTAACTTACACATGTCAAAATTCGTCTCCTAAAGTAAGTACAACTAAGGAGTCAGTTTCATCTTAAAGAATGTCCAGGTCTTATCTGAGTTATTTTGTTGCATATGTTAATAGTTGGATGGTATGTAAACTATCCTTGATGACTTCGTCTTAAACAGTCTTAATTAGACGTAAATGACCTGTTTTTCGACGTCAGTAAAATGTTTGTCCTTCTTTCGGACCCCACCCCCGTGTCCCCACCACCACCAAATAAGGAGAGTCAGTAATTAATTTCTTTTGTGAAATTGACCAGAATAATCTGCTTACTTAATAGAGAAACAAGAAAGACATCTAACGATAAAAATTTTTAATAGTTGTATATTTTTCGACTATTTCCTTGTACGTTGGTTTTTTACATCTCTTTTTGATAATGTCTTGATACAATCATCAATAAAGGTCTTTAGGAAAACGATAAAAGACCTAAAACGTTGTAGGATCCATAAAAAGTCGAAGAATATTAAACATTAAATACCACTAAATCAAAGAGTAAGACTCGTTTGTAAGTGAAACAATGGATTGAAACCATAACGCTATAAAATAAGAAAAAGAATTTTTGTAGAGGACGTTTGGGGTTTAGAGAGAAGTGTTGGGTGGTATAAAGATTGACCCCGTAAGAAATAACAAGAGTGTCTTTTTGTGTATAGTTCATAATAAATAACTCTTCAATACTACATGTTTTCACAAAGCATCGATACCAAACTGAACCCCTTTAAACGAGTCTAAGGGTCTCGACTTCTAATAGATGTTTGGTTTCGTGTCAAACCGAGTAACGAAAGGTCTAAGTCACTCCAATTTACTAAGTGTACCCTTATACAAGATTTAGTTCACGATAAATTTATCAACTGGGCCGTATACCCGGTGATACTCTTACCTGGTGGGAAACAATACAAGACCGAGACAGAATGATTACTATGAAAGAACCTAGATGAGTAAAGAAGTGAACATTTTTCCCTCTTTTACATAGGTTAAGTATCCCGAGAAACAATAGTCGTAATTTACCTATTAACTGTACCGATAATAATAATTATAATAACTTAACCGCGAGAATGAGTAATAGTTTTAGTCACCGTTTATTACGGAGATTTCTTGAAGTCCCTCACTATCTCGGGAAAGTTTTAGTCACATAACGAAAAATAATCTTACATAATTAATAGTAAAGACATAAAAAGTAAACATACTCTAAGTGAATAAAAACGTCGGTACTTATAAGATGGTCGAAAATCCAAACATTAACTACCACAAAACTGAAAAATCGAAGTCGTTATACTTATTATTTATATCATTTTGTCGTACCTCGTCTCGGAATTTATAAAACAGTGTAATGAATATAATACTTCTGTATAGTCCAGTTTCTCTGTTATCGTCCGCGATAATTTATAGGTCCCGGAACATCCGTAGTTTTTAAAAACACGTACTAAACCGTTCTGTTTAATTATTTCGTAGAAAGAAAAGATGGTTTTAAAAATTTTACAAAAAAGAATAAAAAAGTATGAATAAAGTTTTCTTATCTTACGTTCTCATTTGAAATGTTTCTCTCCAAAGGGTTTGAATCCGAGAAAAAGAAAGAATGGGACATCCTCTCTAAAGAGGATGACAGTTAATTTTAAGAGGGGTGACTATCTATATAAAGTGTATATCAATTGGTCCCTTTAACAGACTCTCGATAGAAACCCCACAGATCACATCGTAGTCACTAGTCTGTTCTATCTCTGTCTCCTAATCCTCTTCTACTGTAAACGATCATGATTTTTTTTATTCCTATCCTCTACGACACATGGACATATCATTCGTGGACTCAGACCAAAGGACCATTGTTGTAGGGAGGTACGAAGAGGAAGTATGTCATACAAAGAAAAAATGTCACTTAAAGGTGGAGATACCAAAGGACAATTTACAGGGTCAATGATGATGACCTTTTGTTTCGTGGAGATTAAGTCACCATATCTCGATGACAAAATACGGGCGTCCAAGACCTCCGGTCCTTAAAACTAACTCATGTCGTCTCTATGAAAATTGACGAGGTATTTAGATTCCGGAAGCAACCCTTCTCACCTTGTCGATCACTACTAGACGTACCAACTCTCCTCCTCAGTAGACCTTCGAAGAAGTGAGTGTACAGCTGAAGACCCGACCTCCTTAAGTTCAAACCGAAGTGGACCTTGGTGACTGGTCTTTCACAAAGAAGACCGGCGACGTATACCGTCCTCCCCAGAGGAAAATTGTTCCGACGGTACTCTTAAGTCCTGGGGTTTTTCACAAGAGGCCCCTCATTCCACTTTCTACGCTCCTGAAAATACTGGTTTGAGTCTTCGTTGTATCATAGTGAAGACAGTATGAGGTAACCAGTTTCGTCAATATTCGGGTGGGTCTACGGTTGTTTCTTTGTGTTTGGGGTGAAGAGTTGACTTTTGCACAGTTTTTTAAAAGTCGACAAAAAATTTTTGACGGAGTCCTATGTCGAAGTGAAATTGTTGGTTCCTAGTCCCCATATACGTGTGTCAAGCGAAAGGACTCGGTGTGTAGAGTTCTATCTTTAGAACCACTCTGTACATTCTACACTAGAGAATTTAATAAATGAATAAATAAAAATAAAAAATAAAAACCAACCCGACACGTCGTACACTCTAAAATCGATAGACTGGTCCCTAACTTGGACGCAGGAGACGTAACCTTCGTACCTCAGAATTTGTGACCTGGTGGTCCCTAGACTACGTTAGATTCTCTCCGTCTCCGTTATAAAACATGATCTTTCCCGAAACACACCTTCCCTGACTACTCAGTTTTAGAACATAAAATACGAACTACAAAACGGAACTTCCTAGAAAGGAGACCAGTCCCAATTACTTTACACAATTATAGGTACCAACCGTACTTCCAGATGTCTGTGTTACACTTTTGGTTACACACCGAAAATAATCGTACGGACTAGAGGTTCCGTTTAGATTCCGTCTTTTTCTAGCTTTAAGTTATCAGGGACTTATAGGTCAGACTCAAATCCAATTAATTAGTGTCTAATGTAGGTCTTCCCTTTACTACTGTTAGCCTACCCGTAATTTTTAAGTCGAAATCTTCGAAACACTGACCGTCAACCCCCATACTAAGTGAATTTCTGGATTCAATGGGAAATCCGGACGGTACGTAATACTGGTGTATGGTCTAACTAGTCACTGTATTTCCGTATTATTATTATTTTTTCTTTAGAAATAATTCTCGAAGACACAAGGTTCATAGTACAATTTATGAATTGTTGTCTAAATCGGGACTGTTGACATAATAATTATAGATACATAAGCCTACCTCTTTGTAAATACCCTTAATACATAAACTACTTCAAGACCTTCGACATGCTATGCCTCTATCTCAAACTTGGGTTTATCGTATATAACATGACCGGTTACTGACCGAAGGGATCACCGAGTCAACTATTTCTTAGGTGGACGGTACGTTCTCTAGACCCAAGTCAGGGACCAAGTTAGGGTCTTCTACACGACCTCTTCCTTTACCGTTGAGTGAGGTCATAAGAACAGACCTCTTAGGGTACCTGTCTCCTCGGACCGCCCGATGTCAGGGACCCCAGCGTTCGTAGTCTGTACTGACTCGCTGATTTGGTGGTGGTGTGACTGATTTCTATGTTTCACTTTCACTTTCAGCGAGACAGCACAACCTGAGACGTTAGGGTACCTGATATCGGGAGGAAAGAGGGTCCCTAGAAGGACTGAGTCCCTAACTTGGGTCCAGAGAAAATAGCCGTCCGTCTAAGAAATGGTAGACTCGGTGGTCCCTTCGGGTTACTATGTTTCAGAATGAATGAACTATCGGGAAAAACTTTATATGGTTGCACTGTAAGTTAAACCAAGACTAAGTTAGATTAATTGAATTAAGTTATTTATAAATAATCATTTTATAGAAAAATTTCAAATCCTACACATTGTTACTAAAACTTCTGACCCTATATTGACTCGATATTTTAAAATGTCGAACAACTAGACTATGGACATACGATGTTACATTAATGGTAAAAACACAATCGATTGTGGAGGTAATAGTGTATTAATAGTAAAAATAAACCCCTCCTGTAAAACACTATGTCAGAGAATCGTTGAAACTTATATGTTGTCTCAGAACGATTGATATTGGAGGTGAGACACGTGACGACGACGACGATTCAGCGAAGTCAGCACAGGCTGAGACACACTGGGGTATCTGCCGTCGGGTGGTCCGAGGGGGTAGGGACCCTAAGAGGTCCGTTCTTGTGACCTCACCCAACGGGAAAGGAAGAGGTTACGTACTTTCACTTTTCACTTTCACTTCAGCGAGTCAGCACAGGCTGGGAGTCGCTGGGGTACCTGACGTCGGATGGTCCGAGAAGACAGGTACCCTAAAAGGTCCGTTCTCATGACCTCACCCCACGGTAACGACACGTGATCTAAAGGTCTTGAATCTGTAGAACAGTCAAACATGGGGACCTGGTTGTTTGTTATATTCTTTGTTATAAGAATTTTACGTAGGACATTTTACTGAAGTCTGTGGTTCTATGGTTAGACCGTAAGACTGACGAGGTTTTGTTACTTAAAAATGAAAAAAAAAGTTTATCTTTTATCAAATGTAATTAAAGGGACTATCGAGTGAACCATTTCTTAGGTGGACGTTATGTCCTCTGGGACCAAGTTAAGGACCCAGCCCTTCTAGGTGACCTCTTCCCTATCCAATGGAAGAGGACATAAGAACCAGAAGGGAACACGGAGTCGACCATTTCTTAGACGGACGTCACGTCCTCTGGACCTGAACCAGAGACCCAACCCTTTTAGGGGACCTCTTTCCTTTCCGATGGGTTAGGTCATAAGACCAGACCTCTTAAAGTACCTGACATATCAGGTACCCCAGTGTTTCTCAGCCTGTGTTGACTCTCTAAAAGTGAAAGTGAAATGCAAACATCGATTACTACTAAAGTTTTTTAATGAACATTTACACACAGGGAATTTTAAATGTTCGTTTACAAATGATACCACTCATGAATTTTAAGGTGTTCGGTAGAAGTAGACGTTAACTAAGATCTTAAACTACACCTTTCATAAAGGAGAACCTTAAAACTTCCGTGAACCGGAAACAGTAGTTCTTCAAGTACAACGATGTCCCCACAAACGAAAGAAAGAACAATTTTTTTAATTACTTAACCAATCAAACAAAAACCAACGTAATAAGAAGGACGGACGGACACGCAAAAGATCAGACACCGCTCACCCTCGAGGAGAGATCAACACCACGAGTCCGAAGAGAAAACACCCTGACCCGAGATCCACGTACCCAAAGTCATTAACACCGGGTACCCGAGATCTTACGTCGGAGTCACCGACACCACGTACCCGAATCAACGAGGTGTCGTACGCCTTAGAAAGGTCTGGTCCCTAGCTTGGACACAGAGGACGTAAGCGTCTACCTAAGAATAGGTGACATGGTAGTCCTTTCAGGAACCCCACAGACGAAAGAATAGAAACAAAAACTAGAAGAAAAGAAGAGACCTTTACAAAACTTAAAGGAGAAATAAGGACTACAAGGTTTTAAAGTTTTATTAAAACGAAACACACAAATAAAAGTTGAGTCACACGACCCGTAAGTGATTTAAAAAGTAAAAGAAAATCGAAACAATGTCCTGAAAGAACTGAAATAGTCGGTTGGTACAATAAATGACAATGATTTAAAGTTCTTGACATAAAAATTCAAAGACTTTACACAAAGGTTTGGTAAAACAAAACTTACATGGTATAGTCGTGACTCACCTAAAATCAATTATAGGTCTTATTCTTAAAAAAACAATAATATCAACTGAAGCTTGGTAAACAGGTAACTACTCTGTATATAAGACCAGGATTTAAATGGGAAAATAAATTACAATGAGAGAAACGAAAAGTAAACAAAACGATCCATAAACTACCCTAAGAAATTCGACTTTTAGTCTCACAGTACCCGTTTATGTCGTACTGTAACCTCAAAGAATCAAAGTATTGGATTCCTGATTTAGTAGGAAATAAAGAGATGTCGAAAGGGTAGTTAGGATGTCAACATCTTATTACGACTCAAAGACAATACATAATTATCTATAACAAATAAACTGTGAAGTGTCAACCAATAATATATCTCGGACAGTCCCTGGTTTAAATAAATTAAGAGAGGTCACGAATCACAATAATCCGAAATATTTTATAAAATAACTTACTTATTCGCCATTCTCATTGGGCAAGTCTCTTATCAAAAATTTTTTTATTGTACAAAAGAGGTTTAATTAAAAATAAACACGTGATATACCACGTTTATGTGATCTTTTGAGTTTATATTAGATGTCTTATCCTCTTTCTGTCACCGTTCGTGAAGAACCCAATATCTGGAAAATGCATAATGTGATGAGAAAAAGAGATCCTCAGGAGGTTAAACACTATCTTTAGTCATTCCCTTTAAAGGGAATATCTTTGAATGAGATACTAGAGTTAACTCGGGTAGATAAGGTATTTATTGTTTTACGGATAATTTTCTTGTTATTGTATTTACAGGCAATGTGTTAAGAGTATGAATAGTATAATAATCTAGAGAAAATTTGTGAACCGTGAAGGGTCCACCACCATGACCTTTTCTTAGGTGGACGGTTACGTCACTGCGTTCTCTGTGCTCAAACTAGGGACCCAGTCCTTCTAGAGGACCTCCCTCTTTACCGTTGGGTTAGGTCATAAGAACGGACCTTTTTAAGGCACCTGTTTCCTCGGACCGCCCAATGTCAGGTACCCCAGTGTACTGACTCGTGTAAGCATAGTATAGATAGATAATGTGTTAAAAGTATGAATGGTGTAATAATTTAGAGAAAATTTGTTCTGTCGATAGATTTATCGATTTACTGTGTCGAACTTCATATTTGATTCTAAAAGGGTTGAATCGGGGTGAAGCAAAAAAAAAAAAAAGAGACAGAGGGAAATTAATTGAGCCACCTCACTCAAGTTCTAGAATTCAGGGGACACTCGGAGCTGGTTCGAGGACCGAGTAATTACAACTTCAGATAGGTTCAAAGAGTGTTAAATCGGAATTTACATTACGTACAGTTTGAGAAATCTTTCCTCTCGAGATTCTACTAAGTCTAGACCGAAAAGTACTTAGGTTTTATTACACGAGACATCTCAAATAATTGTGAATAATACACTTTCAACTAATCCTGAACAGTTATCTGTTGAAGACCCGTTTCAGCGTGAGGTAACGGAGTCCAAGTGAGATCTCTCAAGAGAGAGAGGGGGAGAGGGAGAGGCATTAGAGAACAAAGGAAGAAAGTGTAAAATAAGGAAGTACAAATCTACTCTTCCTTGTTTAAGTGGGGACACAATCAGGAACTGTTATGAAGATAATCGGAAAGGACCCAGAGGACCCGAAGACTACTCGTCATCCCTCCGTCCCTTCAACCGGTCCTCCATTCTCACTTCTCTCACCCCATGCATACACGGTCAGGAATTTTCTGTAGTTATCGGACACGGTTCGGACCGTATTACATAATCAGTAATTCACCTGTAAAGTCAGTACCCTAGTGGTAAACCGAGATTGTTATCCGATTTTCTCGAGACTCTTCTAGTGTATTGACCAACGGAGTAGACGAGGGAAGATAGGGAACGTGGTGGTGAGACACGGTCTGTGGTGGGACCACTTTTTTTGTGTATCCTCTTCTGACAGTTTCTTTGTAATATATGGGATCTATTGAATGAATAGAGCCTAGGGACCACCGAGTCTGACATTTCTTAGACGGACGTTACGTCCTTTGGACTCAAGTTGCGGACCTAGTCCTTCTAAGGGACCTCTTCCCTTACCGGTGGATGAGGTCATAAGAAGGGACCCTTTAGGGTGACTGTCTCTTCGCACCACCCGATGTCAGGTACCCCAGCGTTTCTCAGCTTGTATTGACTCACTGATTGTGAAAGTGAAAGTCCTAGAATTTTCCCCGATTCACGGTCCTTCTTTTCAATTTCGTCCCTTCCGTTGTTCCTCACGATTTTTTTCTCATCTTTTTAATATCTGAAATGGGTTTGAATGACTTAGTCTTATAGGTTCCCACACTCCTCGTCCATAGACTTAATACTTGTTTGAGGGATGTCCAAGTACAACGTAAGGTTTGAAACTCGTAGTGACTAGATTTATTTTGGTCAGGTAAGATTTCCTCTAGTCAGGACCCACAAGTAACCTTCCTGACTATGACTCCGACTTTGAGGTCATGAAACCGGTGGAGTACGCTTCTCAACTGAGTAACCTTTTCTGAGACTACGATCCTCCCTAACCCCCGTCCTCCTCTTCCCCTGTTGTCTCCCACTCTACCGACCTACCGTAGTGACTGAGCTACCTGCACTCAAACGCACTTGAGGCCCTCGACTACTACCTGTCCCTCCGGACCACACGACGCTAAGTACCCCAAAGTTTCTCAACCTGTGCTGACTCGCTGACTTGACTTGACTTGTCTTGGCTAGATTTATTTTAAGAAACACAACGTACTATACAGCATTCTTTCTTATTTGTAAGAAGAGGTTTTCAAAATATCTAAAACATCAAAAAACCTTGGAAAATAACCAAAACCGACGTGACCCAGAAACAACGTCACTCACCCGGATCAACGGGGAAGACATACACCCCAGTATCAAGGGACTGGTTCCTAACTTGGGTGTAGGGACATGACCCTCCACCTAACAATCGGTGGTCCCTTCAGGGGTAACTTCGAAAGAAGTAAACGAAAACACGACTTGTTAAAAACTTTTAATGTCGTAGGAGCACTAGAAAAGGTACCCAGAGGACTTCCAACCAAAAGTCTCCTTTACCACTTCCGTTCTTATGATCTTTAGACATAGTCATTCATTCTATAGGACAGGGTAATGAAGTACCGTTCATCTACCCCTTTTTCACCCTTTTTTCACCTTTGTTCCTGTCTAAAAGAACCGGATGTTTTGTGACGACTACCACTGATGTCTGTACTTTAATTTTCTACTAACGAGGAACCCTCCTTTCGATAGTGTTTGGATCTGTTACATAATTTTTCGTCTCAGTAGTGAATCGACTGTTTTCGACATATCAGTTTCGATACTAAAAAGGTCATCACTACATACCTAAATTCTCAACTTGGTATTTCTTCCGATTCCGACTTTATAACTTCCAAAACTTGACACCACGATCTCTTATAAGACCTCTCAGGGGACCTGTCGATTCTCTAGTTTGGTCAGTTAGGATTTCCTTTATTTAGGACTTATAAGTAACCTTCCCGACTACGACTTTGACTTTGAGGTCATGAAACCGGTGGACTACCCTTCTCGGGTGAGTAACCTTTTCTGAGACTACTACCCTCTAACTCGGGTCCTCCTCTTCTCCCACTGTTTCCTACTCTACTAACCTACCGTAGTACCTGAGTTATCTGTACTCAAACTTGTTAGAGGCCCTCTACCCCTTCCTGTCCCTTAGGACAGTACGACGTAAGGTGCTCCGACGTTTCTCAGCCTGTGTTGGATTAATGACTTGTTGTTTCATTCTGTGTTACTAACCAAAACTATTTTATTGGGTCTATTCTACTATGAATCTGTTGTTACTCAATAGTATTGTTTTATTGATTGACAGTATAATGAAATAAGTTAATGTATCTTCACGAAAAGAAACCTGAGCTCCTACGTTAAGTTAAAGGAAAACGGTTTTCGTGCCTGCCAGTATTTAAAAATAATAGAAATAGATGCCTTTGTCTGATGAGACCTATTAAGATTGTAGTATACTGGGCAACTGATTTGTAAACCTGTCGGGTCATTTAGAACTACTTGAAACAGGTCACAAGAATAATCACTTTCTAATTTTTGACTCTATATGTCGCTTACTAAATTATTCATTGGGGACGAGAAACCTATGGCACCCTAATCCCGAACCACATCCCTTTGTGCCACCTTTGTATTAAGAAAAGAAAGTCGACGGGAATCGTTGGAGCCCAAAGACAGAATCACCTAGGATCGTAGTAGTATATTCGACCTACAAACACGTTCTGTGCTCCTTCATAAAAAGAGGACTGGAGATAGACTCGGTACCCCTTATTCTATTTTACTTCTGTCCTTTACTCATCCTGTAAAAGGTAATCAAAATGTCATTCTCACCCAATAGTCAAATTGAGAAACGAGTTTTTTAATGACTTGTGGTTGTTATAAAAATCTAAAATTCGTATGTTGAACTTATGTGAGACAAAATTGAAACCAAGGTTCGTTTCTCCCGTCTGACCATAAACTTGACTACTTTATTTATATAAGAGATAAGACAGATCTCTTAGACCGGGAAATCACTTACTAAGAATTGAAACTTAAACGACCATAAAACAATATCTTGAACTCTGTGATTTATTCACTCTCCGTAAAAGTATATCAACTTTTTTTAGACCTCGATCCAAATCTTTTGGACTCAAACTTCACTATAATGATGGTTACTGAAGACATCGTAAGTAAAAAGTAACCGTTTTGGACCTCATTATAGATTTAGGATCTTGATAACCCTCCTAATTTATTTTGTTATATGTTTCCGTCAACCGTATCATCGATCGTATATCTTCTTCGACTCGACTACGATCAAGTATTTTGTACTATACTGTCCCGTACTTCAAAGTAGGTTATTGGTTACGTATAATAAGTCAACTACTTCGAAAGACATGGATGGACATCCTCCTGAAAATATACCCTTCACTTCCCTTAAAGAATGGTTACTAAAATCGTCTCTCAAATATTAATGGACATTGAAACTTTCGACGTTTACGACCTGTATCGGTATGGTTGATTTATGTTTCTGGAGACCCCGTTGTACAGTGTTTTATCGTGGGTACGTAAAATTATTACGAGAAGTATTTCCCTTTTAGACGAAGTATTCTGTTTGGGTTGTGAGACATACGAACTAAGATGATCAAGGGTTCTCTTTTCTTTTACGACCAGTCACACACACCCATCCATCGTCTTCTCCGACCACACGCACTCACACACACACACATCCCCACCTCACAAATAGTTCTGAGACCCAAATTTCCAAATATTTACACGCCTATTGTTCTCGTTCCAGTATTATAACTGGTAATCTTGCATTGACGAGGCACAATTGAGTGGAAAAGTTCAGACCCTCCGACAATCGTTGAGCCCCGGGACGGGATCTCTTACCCTCCCAACGACGGAACTCTAGAAAAATCAAAGACCGACGGTCCCATGTGCACGGTCGTCGTTCCTTCAAATAGTGAAGGTCTGTTGCATCTTATCTGTACGCGGGACCGAAAAGGATTAGTAAACCATTATGTGAACTAGGACACTATCTTGTGAATAAACGGACACTCCGTCTTTTTACTTTACGAGTGGAAGGTCTGGTTGTCCCGGAAGCACAACGACACTCATAGGCCGATACTACGCACGGGAAGGTCCGATGTCTAACGATTCGAACCGTGGAGTAGAATCTGATTCTTCTGTCTCAAACCTCCTACTCTAGTTAAAAGTCTGACAGAGGAACATGTGTTTTGTTAGAACCTCCCAGAAAATATTTTGTGTTAAGGAAAAAATCATCAGGATACAACTATGAAAATTTTAGTCGGAAATACAACTACATACCGTTTTGGTTATGTTATAACATTAATCGGAGGTTAATTTTATTTATTTAAATATGATTTTTTTAGTCGGAAGTGAATAATTTATAAAGTAGTCGAGAAAGGTTACACTCCTATATTTGAAATTTTCTAATCTTCACCTTTTACTCCCTCAAGTCAAGATTGGGTCATTGTAATAAGGGTTTAGTCTAGTAAAAATTCTGTAGTGATAACAAAAATCGGGTAATCATTCTAACAAAGCAGGTAAGGTTAAACCAAAAAATTAACGAGAAGTCTTCTTTTGAAACAATCTAAACCTGACAAAATACTTTTTAAACGGGTACAGATGTTATATCTGAGGATTACAGTGTCTTAGTCAAACAGAATTCCGTAAAAAGGGATACTTCCTTATACCTAGATAAGTAGCTTCACTAAATTAAGTTCCGTTAAGTGAGTTTAATATGTGTCCTATTCTGTGACACCCTCCCTACTACTACTTCTCCCCATCTGTTTTATCAGGTTCCAGAAGAGGTATTAACTGTCCGACAGTCTGAATAACTTCTTCCACTACCCATTTCTCGTATCTCAATTTACCGATTTTGAGGTGTGACGGCTACGTCCCCGGACCCAAGGTAGAGACCAGTCCCTTCACCTAAGGTGTACGACGTTGATTCTCAAACATACGACGTTCATAATTATTTTTTAGGACGTCCGGCTTACTCTTAGCTTCTAGGGTTCGCGACGTGATTCCGGGTCACGTCGGTTTATTTATTTATTTGTAAAATTTTACCATTTCGTTACGTTGTGACTTGCTGAGACACAGTCTACTTGACACGTCCGTCTTTCGTAAGATCCTTACCTTCAGGTCGGTCGGTCTAGTCCAAGGACCCTCCTCGTTTCAAATATAATGAGAGGGACTCCGGAAACCTGTAACGAATTTTCCTTTCTTCCTACCTGACCTCGTCCACCTTTCACCACACTCAAAATATCTGAACTCGAACCGTATCGTTGTCGAGATCCCGAACATCTAGGTTTTACGGTGCCACCTTCAAAAAGAAGACAACCCGAGTTGTCAGGACTCAGAGGGTCAATAGACTATGATAGAGAGGTAGATGAATTCACCCCTAGAAAAAGGAAATGCATTTCAGTTCGACCATAGTCACTACTTGTCTTATCGGGTCACTGACAGAGAGACGGGGTATAATAATTACAAACGTACGAATCAGCGAAGTCAAGACACGTGTAGAAACGCTAGAGTACCTGACATCGGGCGGTCCGAGGAGACAGGCACCCTAAAGGTTCCGTTCTTATGACCTCACCCAACGGTAAAGGAAGAGATGTATAATGATTATCCCACTTTAATTCAGACTCAGTAGTATTTCTATTCGATAAAGTCCAGTCTGTCCGAAATAAATGACAGGGTCATTCCTAAAACCTACATTACGTCCAGACAGTGACTACTGGTGGGTATAAGAGAGAAAGGTGTCTACTACGAATAACGACCCTGGTTTCGTGTATGACCTCTGAACACAGACCGGGAGTAATCTTGTTTCATAATGTCCCAAACCCCACCTACACCCGAATCTCGATTCCTACCGAACTCAATTTCCCCTAAGAATCTCGTTCGTCCCGTTTGTTTTAGAGCGCAGAGTTGGGAAAAGTGATTACAAGAGAAGTGGACAATCTAAAGAGAAAGTCTTTGTTGCACATTAATGTTTTATACTTTTACTAAGAAACCGTACAAGGAGGACACGGTCGGTAGACCGTCATGATATAAGAACCTTGTCTTCGTATAAAAACGATAATAAACAATGACAACATCGGTGTACAGTGATAGAAGGTCGTAAAACCCCCCTAAGTTTTTACTTTGTCCTGACTCAAAGAAAAGGAAGGTAGAGTCCGGATTTTCGTTCGTACACTTTGGTATGTCCCGTCCTCCTACGTTTGAACCGTTTCAGTCCGAGACCCTCTCAGGAAATTTTATTTATTTAGTTGGGTTTACTCAGAGTTCCATTTTTCCTTTGAAGAGAGTGAAGTAAAGAACAAGTTTCTTCAAAGACGTTGGTTTAGACCTTCTTTACACAGTAAAGAAGTTGAGATACAGTCTTTTGTGTGTCTAGAAACCAATCTAGGTAAAGTAGTAATCTTCAATTTTGTTTACCTATTCCGTGCACCCTAGATTTGTTTGAGTTCTTAGGCTCCAACCTTACGGTCACCAAGAATCTTCTGCGAAGACGTGTACGGGAAAGTCGTTCCCTCGTAGACGACAAATGCGACAACTTTCAAGTAAGGAAAACCATAGACGTGGAGTCCCGTGTCACTCTTTTGGTCCCGGGGGCTCACGAGCCAGTCGACCTCAGTCCACCAATACCTATCCCAGGGGACTGTGGTCCACGCCACATACCGAAAGGGGACACTAAGTCGGTACGTGTTGTGTCCCCAACCCCTAGACTTCTCCATAGTGAAGATAAAACCAGGAGGACTGAGAAGGAAGAGTGGTCGAGACGGGTATCGGACCGCGAGGTGGTGAACCGGCCGGTAGAACGGACCACAACAACTATTATAATTATCCTAAATAATAAATTTACGGTAGATTATGTTTTGTAAAAGACTCTACTAAAACACTGAGATCTAGGAATATTTCTACCGAAGACGACTTTCCTTACCCGCTCTCAGGAAAAAAGGATTGGAATCTCACGAACGGAAGTGAAGTTGAGTCCTTTTCCAGTGTTCAACAAAAAAAAAAAAATTTATTACATCCCCTTACACGACGTTTATAGTAAGACCTCACTGTTTTGTTCCACTGTTACGAGGATCACTGATTTATCGTTGACTTTACTTCCTTCTCAGTGAAATTTATTCGATGAAGGACGCACGTACACATAAGTCAACGAAGTCAGTACAAACTGAGAAGCACTGGGGTACCTGACATCGGGCGGTCCGAGGAGACAGGTACCCTAAGAGGTCTTTCTGATGACCTCACCCAACGGTTCGGGAGGAGGTCCCTTAGAAGGACTGGGTCCCTAGCTTGGACGTATAGGACACAGAGGACGTAACGTCTGTCTAAGAAGTTCGTGACTCGGTGGACCCTTCGGTTTCGATGGAAGATGTCATTATATTTTGAAAATTTGTCTCTTCAATGATAGTGGGATTGTCTCAGGCTTTACGAGGCATCATCAAAACGTAAGTCTTGAAAATAAATTTAAGAAGAAAACAATCCGTACCGAAGAAAAAAAAAAAAAATTAATTACATGAATAAAAATAGGAACCTACGTGACTCAGAAGCAACGACGTGAACCGAAAGAGGCCAACACAGTTCTTCTCCGCGAGATCGATGCCACGTGTCTGAAGAGTGACACCACCGAAGAGAACAACGTCTCGTGTCCGGGTTCCACACGCCCGAAGGCATCGATGTCACATCCTCGAATTAACGGGGTACTGTAGACCCTAGAAGAACCTGGCCCCTAACTTGAACACATAGGAGGTGACTGTCCGTCTAAGAATTGGTAACCTAGTGGTCCCTTCAGGGATCTGTGCTAAAGATAATCTTTTGTCCGGTGAGACTACATGAAAGTATATTTTGAATCAGGTCTCATATCATTTCTTTTACGAAATGAAAGGATACAAATTTATTTCTCTAAAAGGGGGTTTCTTTTGACTTATCTTAAGTCACAAGATAGACTATCTTTGAATTTGTATGTATATACATAATATATATACACACACACACACATCTTTAAAAATTTTTTATATATACATAATCTTAAATCTTTCACCAAGGTCACGGTTCAAGATTTACAAAATAAAACGAGTGTTCTAAAAACCTAAGAAAGTGGACTTCTCTAAACTTTTTTCGTTTTTGTTTCTTCCCTCTCTCTCTCTTTACAGTAAGTCATTTGATAACTTTCTTTTTAGGCATAAAGTGTAGATCAATACACTTATTTTGTGACTTAAAGGGGGCACGGGGTAACTTTGTTTACCAACCCTTGTTCTGAAACGAAAACATACGTCTTTTATATATAAAGTGTGAACTCCATCTTCGACTTGTACTATTTGTTGCACAGACCCCTTCTTCACCCTTTCTAAAACGACGAAGTCATTCTTTCCGTACGTACAGGTGTCTTGTCTAACTCTCACCCTCCTCCCTTCATAACTATGTTTTTCTTTCCTTAAGGGAATTATCCTCCTCACTCTGTCCGGGTGGCCAGTCTCCGTAAGGGACCTAAAGAGAGATTTCTGTGAATGATTGTGTGTGTCACTACTCCTGTACGACTGAGACTCGATATGAAGGATCACTCGAGTCACTTACTTGGAAAAAAACACACGTAAGACCTTTCAAATGTAGGTCTGAAACTACTATATAGTGTATTAGACAGTCTGGTTACGTAAACAGCCTGTCCCTCCGGACCGCACGACGCTAAGTTCCCCAGCGTTTCTCAGCCTGTGCTGACTCGCTGACTTGACTGACTCACTGACTCTACTAGGACTAACTTCAGTAAAGAAATTTTTAGGATAAGTTTCGGGGTCCGACTGTTGTTTCTGTTGGTGACGTAGGGGTCTACCGAAGTAACTATCGGAGGTATCTCTTCGGGTCATTCTAGGGAAAGAGACAGAAACGAAAGGAGGTGACCATAGAGATTCACGAGAAATGTCCGGAAGGTTCCTGACTTAGAGAGAGTGTGATTATGTGTCAGGTTGTCTGAGTTCCGCCACACTATAGAGTTTGTGAATGGACAGTCAAAATATAATTATTGTAATCTTAATGATCATTAAGATATAATAATCGTTGCAATCACTAATGATTATAATAATTATTGAAATCATACAATTTTAATTTCCCTCGTCCGTACAATCACAATCATCGAGTCAGCACAGGTTGAGAAACTCTGGGGTACCTGTCATCGGTCCGAGGACACCGTACAATCTAAATAATCATTATATAATGATTATATTATTATATATTATATTTTATAAATAAAATCACTTATATAATATAAATGACTTACTTACCCTGAAGGGACCACCGAGTCTACCATTTCGCAGACAAATGTTACGCCCCCTGGGCCCAAGCTAGGGACCCAGCCCTTCTAGGGGACCTCTTCCTTTGCCGTTAGGTGAGGTCCTGATGGCGGACCTTTTAGGGTACCTGTCTCCTCGGACCATCCGATGTCGGGTACCCCAGCGTTTCTCAACCTGTGCTGACTCGCTGAAGTGAAGTTATGACTTACTTATTGATTAGATAATGATTATTCAGTACAGGCTGAGAAACTCTAAGGTACCTGGTGGTCCGAGACTGAGAAACTCTGCGGTACGGGTGGTCCGAGGAGACAGGTATCCTAAAGGGTCCGTTCTTATGACCTCCCCCACCCGTAAGGGAAGAGGTCCTATAGAAGAACTAGGTCCCTAACTTGGGTCCAGAGGACGTAACGTCCGTCTAAGAAGTGTCAGACTCGGTAGTCCCTTCGGGTTATATTGGTTGGATCTATCATATAATTTTTCGTCTCTGTAATGAAACGGTTGTTTCCAGGCAGATCAGTTTCGATACCAAAAAGGTCACCAGTACGTACCTACACTCTCAACCTGACACTTCTTCCCACTCGTGTCTTCTTAACTACGAAAACTTGACACCACAACCTCTTCTGAGAACTCTCAGGGAACCTGACGTTCCTCTAGGTTGGTTAGGTAAGACTTCCTCTAGTCGGGACCCTAAAGAAACCTTCCTTACTACGATTTCGACTTTGAGGTCATGAGACCGGTAAAGTACGCTTCTCAACTGAGTAACCTTTTCTGAGACTACGACCCTCCCTAACCCCCGTCCTCCTCTTCTCCTGTTGTCTCCTACTCTACCGACCTACTGTAGTGGTACCTACACTCAGACTCACTTGAGGCCCTCTACCACTACCTGTCCCTCCGGACCGCACGACGCTAAGTACACCAACGTTTCTCAGTCTGTGTTGACTTACTGACTTGACTTGACTTGACTTGACTTATATATTTTATTGTTATAATCATGACCTAATCAAAAAACAAGTCATTTACTAAAAACTTATGAGTAAACCGTCTGTAAGAAAATCTAGACACTTGTTTGACAATTATTTTGTCAGTGTGTGATACTTACGTCTTCCAAGGTAAAATGACGTCCTTTTGCTTCACTTGTTATTGGTATTATGTATTCATTTAATTCATCAGCTACTGGCACTACCTTTTTAATTTTCACCTCGTCCTGTTCCCTTTAGTCATCGCGACCCCCCTACTCCCCGTCCCACGTTAAAAAAAAAGAAAAACTAAAATGAAATAAAATCAAATGTTATGACATAACCAAAACGGTATGTAGTTGTACTTAGGCGGTGCCCACATGTACTCAAGGGTTAGGACTTAGGGGGAGGGTGAAGGGAGGGATATGGTAGAGAGACCCAGTAGGGTCACGTGATCGGGGTTCGTAGGACATAGGACGTATCTTGGATCTGACCGCTAAGTAAAGAACGTACTATAATATGTACAAAGTTACGGTAAGAGGGTTTAGTAGGGTGGGAGAGGGAGAGGGTGTCTCAGGTTTTCTGACAAGATATGTAGACACAGAGAAAACGACAGAGCGTATGTCCCAATAGTAATGGTAGAAAGATTTAAGGTATATATACACAATCATATGACATAACCACAAAAATAAAGACCGAATGAAGTGAGACATATTAACCAAGGTCAAAGTAGGTAGAGTAATCTTGACTAAGTTTACGTAAGTCGTCTACTTACCTATTCTTTCGACACCATGTATACGCGTTACCTCATAATGAGTCGGTAATTTTTCCCACGTTAAAATTTACTTCGTTCGTAGCAACGTTTCAACTACGACTCGTTCCGAACTTCCTCTTTTCCTTTATTGACTGTCTGTCATCTAGACCCATCACCTTCGTAGGTCACGTTTTCGCATCTTCCGTTTCTCGATCGATCGCAGAAATGGTTTGTCGTTTCTCCGATGTTGCCGACCGTGTCTCCTTGGTCCCTTCTCCTTTTCTTCTACTCCAGTCCTAAAGGGACCACCAAGTCACCGATTCTGAGGTTCGAGGGGTCCATTCCCCGAGTCCAAGTTAGGGACCAGTCCCTTGGTCTAGGGTACACGATGTTGATTCTGGGTCGGGTCGATTTAATTTATATATATATATATATATATATATATATATATATATATATATATATTTAAAATTCTCTTACCTTCTTCTACTCTAATTCTTGGTCGTTTGTTCCCCACGTCTCATCAGTTCGACTAGTATCACGGGGTATCCTACAATGTTCTTAAACCCCAGAATAACACTCACTTTAACCTTCGATGTTATCCCAAAATCATTTCCCTAAGTACCAGAGTAAATACAAAATTTTCTTAACGAGACCGATTACCCCTGTCTCATATTGCCCCTCTCATCTCTCTGACTCTTCCGTCAGTCCTCCGACGTGGTTAGTAGTCCATGTCCTACTCCACAGGACTTGGATCACCATCGTCACTACCACTCTCGTTAAGACTTCACTGACGATTGTCCTAAAGGTGTACTTAAACTAATGTAGTTTAGGACATCCTGAGGACTTACCGTAGGAAACCCCTGGTGAGGAGATCTCGATAAACCAAAACCCTTACAGACAGACACCTGAAGGAGCCACCGAGTCACCATTTCTTAGGTGGACGTAACGTCCTCAGTGTCCTCTACTATCGGTCCAAGCTATGGACCCAGTCCTTCTAGGGGACCTCCTCCTTCACCGTTGGGTGAGGGCACCTGTCTCCTCGGACCGTCCGATGCCAGGTGTACCGTTGTTTTCTTAGTCTGTCCTGAATCGTTGACCTGTTGTTGTTGTTGTTAACTCACGAATGATTTACGGTCCACAACACAATTTACGAAAATATATCTAGTAGGATAATCTGGGAGAGTTGTTAGTACACTTCGATGATAATAGGGAAGAACGGTCTACTCCTATAACTCCGAAGTATTTTCCCCTCAATGGATGGATTCCAATAGAGTATTCGTCGTCTCGTCCCTCAGTTCGGGTTCAAACAGACCTCGAGACTTCATGAAACGAAAGGTAAATTAGGGGTGAGGGGTAGGGGGTTTACATCACAACCTCTTCTGAGAACTCTCACGTGACCTATCGTTCCTTTAGTTCGGTCAGTTAGGATTTCCTTTAGGTAGAACTTATAAGTAACCTTCCTGACCACGACTTCGAGGTTATGAAAACCGGTGGACCACGTTTCTCAACCCTTTTTGGTAGTGACCCTTTTTGGGACTACGACTCTTTCTAACTTCTGTCCTCTTCTTCCTCCACGGTCTCTTACTCTACCAATCTATCGTAGGGACTGAGTTTCCTGTACTTAACCTCGTTTCACCCTCTGTCACTTCCCATCCCCTTGGACCGTACGACGTCAGGTACCCCAGGGTTTCTCAGTCTGTCGAATCTCTGACTTGTTACTGTTGGGGTAGGGGTGTTCCGACACTCCTTTCTTAATAACAGAGGTACATTCGAATTGTCGAAAGGTAAGTTAAACGACAATAAAAAAATAACGATCATACACACACACACACATGAACGTACATCTCTTTGACTCACATACGGTATCGTAGTTCATACTACGGTACTCGTATCACCCCCAACTTATTTATGTTTAACTAACTAAAACACGACACGACGTAGTACTACAGTAGGATGTGGTATACGTCCCAGTCTAAGATGAGCTACGGGGGTCTCACGGGTAACATATCACACACGAGGTCTTTAGAATGCAAACAATCAATTGGATATAGATAGAAACACTAAGACGATACTGAGAAAGTCAAGAGTGGGTCTGGGTCGATAAAACAGACGACATTGAGAATACTCTTCTTCGTTTGTAATAAAAAACAGATCTTGTGAAAATAACATAAGGGTCGACCCGTCTATTTTTACTTAGACTGTAGTCCCAAGTTTGTTGTCGTCACAAGTGTACCTGCATGAAAGGAATAGAAGTCGTTAGGGTACTATAAACATTTACATCCCACGGGAGTCGTCGAAGTTGTCCAGGACGTACCTCGTTAAACTCGATCTAGTTCCTTTGTTCCGGTCCCCAATTACCGATTGCATTTATTCTCTGTATTCGGATCGACGATTAGATCCCCAGTCTTCGTGTCCAACCTGAAGAGTTCTTGTATCCTCTAGAACATTTCTCAATATGTCGTTAATGTGTGACGATGACGACGACGATTCAGTGAAGTCAGTACAGACTGAGACACGCTGGGGTGTCTACCGTCGGGTGGTCCGAGGGGGCAGGGACCCTAAGAGGTCCCTTCTTGTGACCTCACCCAACGGTAAAGGAAGAGGTTACGTACTTTCACTTTTCCCTTTCACTTCAACGAGTCAGCACAGACTGATAATCACTGGGGTACCTCACGTCGGATGGTCCGAGAAGACAGGTACCCTCAAAGGTCCGTTCTCATGACCTCACCCAACGGTAACGGAAGAGGAGTTAATGTGTGATCGAAGAACGAAAAATAACTTATTAGATGAGAACCTGGTATGTCTCTCGAGATGAAGACTTTTTGTTTGTTCATTTGTTATTCTCGTTCTTCTGTGACTTTTCGTGAAAGTGGATGATGAAACACTTCATAAGAAGGGAATAGGATTAAATTTTTACAACTAAAAGAAGTGGGTACTATCTTAGATATATTCAGTCGAGTCCGACGGTATTGTTTTACGGAAGCTGACCCACCAAATTTGTTGTCTTTACATAGAGAATGTAAAGATCTCCAACCTTCAGTTCTAGTTCCACGGCCGACTAAGTCAAGAGTTACTCCTGAGAGAAGAACCAAATGTCAGAACGATACAGAAGTGTCCGTCTCTCTCTCTTTCTGTCTCTCTTTCTCTCTTAGACTTGGACTCGAAGAGAGAAGGAGAAGAATGTTCCTGTGGTCAGGATAAGTTAGTCCCGGAATTGGTAGATTATAGTAAATTAAAATGAATAAAGTCATTTCCAGGATAGAGGTTTATGTCATAGTAACTCTGGAACTCGGAGTTGTATACTTAAAACCTACCGGTCTTAAGTCGGGTATCATCAGATAGAAACAATAAATAGAATTCTGGCCCCAGATAAATAACTTATCAATTTATATTTAAAAGAAATAGACATCTTATCACGAGAGTGATCACTAACAAACCCTCGTTATCTAGATAAAGACTTTACCGTCTCTTAACATAATAAGGATAAAATTCTACTAAGATTGTTATTAAAATTGTCACTTTCGTTTACAAATTTTGGTCGGAACCCTCGGACTTACGATGACAATAATAACTCAGTAAGGATTTTACTACTCTCTAGCACTTCCTATCCCTTTGTACCACACGACGTCAAGTACCTCAGCGTTTCTCAGTCTGTGTTGAATCGCTGACTTGTTACTGTTGTTGCTACTCTATTTAGATAAGAGGATAATCGAGACCCTATGTCTGGTAGAAAAAGTCCACATGATTAAAGGAAGTAACTAGTGACTAGTATTTCATTATTATAAGGTTCGATCGAAAATTATAGGTATAATAATTTTTGGTGATATAGGAACCGAAATATGCCATCAGTTTTATTTTAGTACAGTAATTTACTCGTTACTGTCCTCCTTTTTCTTAAGACAACTAGGAACAAATCCGTGATTGAATGATTTCGGCAGAAGTAGAATGATTTCGGTAGGAGTAGGGTTTCTACAGAAGTGGATGGGATACAGATGTACTGAAAGATTTGTGGTCTGTCCAAATCCCTTTATCGACCAGTTATATTAGTCTCTCTTTTACTCTCGTCCATTTAAGTAAAAAAACCTAGTGTATATACATCGGTGCTAACATGACATATAATAGGGTGAACTCAGTTGTGTGATTAACACTAAAAATTTCCGTGAAAGTCTTATGTCCGACGGTTCAAGCCTAAGAAAACTTTGTTGAAACTTTTTTTTTCTTCGAAAAATTTTCTCTAAAAAGGTCGAGTCGGAGAAAAACCACCGACTTTGTTAATGACGTCTTCCTTCCATTTTATTCTTTCTTGGGTGTAAGGTGTCTTAGACCTGAGCTTACTCTACGGTTCAAAATAGTACAATAAAGTTCGAAGAGTGGTTATAGTGGGGTAAGATCCAAATCTAATAAAAACTTTATATGAAGCACAAGAAAGAGATTGGTTATTTTGTAAGGAGGTGATCACTATGACCTTTGAAAACGACTACTCTCAAACTCTAAGTATTCATCTCATTTAGGGGATGTATAATTCGAAGTTCTACACTTGAAAGTTTCTACACATACACCTACGGTCGGGGGCACACAGTCGATAACATTACTTGATGATATGAAAAGTTCCATGACATGACATTCTAATTTTTACTAAAAAAAACAAAGAAACAAAAATACATACATAATAATCACACTTTTCATGTCATGATACATCGGTTACTACAATCAACCCATGGATCCAATTGAAACAATCTAAAAACTTGTTTAACCTGAATTCTTGTTCGAAAACCTTTACCTTAGAAGGTGTACATCCCCCTGAATGACATAAGATTTTTCTCATACTCTTAAACGAAAAGGAACTAAATGATTCTTGACACACCCGTATTACAAACTTTAACGATATAAGTCAAAAAAAAGAATATTTGAATATCGAAAAAAAAAATTCAATATTAAACCACTCCTCCCCCCGATTTCTTACAAGGATTCGTAGAATTCAAAAATCCATAATCAAGGTAAGGAGGTAGTGTCGATAAAACGAAATACAAGGAAAGAACTTTAACACTTTGACGTAAAGGGAGGGAGTGATAGGGTCTTCTTAGACAGAGATTGATCTAAATCACTAACGACAACCACTTTTTTAGTATACACGGATACGTACATAGAAATCTTTCCTTAACCACTCGACAGCGATAAACAAAACTTCCGAGATCTTTGGGGTTTTATATAAACGTATAATATAAAATTTTTTGTACAACGTTAGTAAAGGACAAAGATTCACCGTACACTACATTTTGTCGAGTCTACAAAGTTTTTACCCCGTCTACATAATCTTTTGTATACATACACTTTCTAAATTTAAATCACAACTCAAAACTATTTGTCGTACTCTAGAAGTCTCTCAGACTTATAAGGTTACACACTGTTTAACTCCACGACAGTATAAATACACCGACAAACCAGTTTGAGTTCGTACTCTTTATCGAACCAAAAGAGTACGTTTCACTCGTATCAGTCTAGTAACATAACAACTTGACTTAATTCTATACCATCTATGATATATATGTGTGTGTGTGTGTGTGTGTCTATATGTACCCAAAGGGTCCACCGAGTCACCATTTCTTAGGGGGACAATTGTGTCCTCTGGACCCAAACTAGAGACCCAACCCTTCTAGGGAACCTCTTCCTTTAGTGTTGGTTAAGGTCATAAGAAAAGACCTTTAGGGTACCTATCGTCTCGGACCACCCAATATCAGGTACCCTATCGTTTTTCAACCTGTACTGAATCGGTGATTTGTTGTTGTTGTACATATATGTATACGTACATATACGTAATATATTGATATTTTTATTCATATTATATTTTGGTGTATAATTATATATTTATGATATTACATATATGTTTAACCCCACGAGTTAAGACACTCTGATGTTTCTACTTATTCTCTCACACGACCCCCTCCCTTCGTCCACTTGTGAATTTATTGTGACTAATCTTTTACTGGTCCTGAGAATGTTTCTTAGTCCTCTGAAATCTAAGATCCATTCCTTCAGGATTTTTCCATTTCTCTGTGACTTTAGGTACAAAGGTTTTGTTGGTTGTTTATGAGACTTGTTTTATGTCGTTTCGTTTTTGCTTAGGTGAGACGGAGGAAGTGTTAACAAAGATCCTGGGAATCACTCGGATCTCTTCCTCCTGAGGATCCTCAGAACTTAAGGTCTCGGTTCAACGTACCCAACTTTATGGACGAGGTAGAGAAGGAATAACACGATGGACCTCTTTACTGAATGGAAGAGACACAGAAACAAAGATGAAGATATTTGACCTCTACTACTATCGTGTATGGAGTACCTTACAGTACTCCTAATTCCCTCATTTATATGCATTTTATAAGTCTTTGTCCATTCACTATATTAAGTCTACCATCTACAACAGGATTTATGTCTACGACCCCTCTTCACCCCAACTCCTCTCCTTGTCTTTCCTGAAAGAGACATCGAGTTAAGGTCTTTTTATTTGTTGGGTTAGTTTTTTACCCGGTTTCTTGATTTGTCTGTAAAGAGGTTTCTTCTGTATGTCTACCGATTGTTTGTGTACTTTTCTACGAGTTGTAGTGAGTAATAGTCTCTTTACGTTTAGTTTTGGTGTTACTCCATGGTAAAGTGCGGTCAGTCTTACTGACGATAGGTTTTCAGATATTCGTTATTTACGACCTCTCCTACACCTCTTTTCCCTTGGGAGAATGTGACAACCACCCTTACGTTTGATCATGTAGGTGATACCTCTTGTCACACTTCTAAGGAATTTCTTGACCTTTATCTTGACGAAATACTGGGTCGTTAGGGTGATGACCCGTATGTGTGGCTCCTTTGGTCTTAACTTTCTCTGTGCACATGGGGGGTGACAAATATTATCGGTCCTGTACCTTCGTTGAATCTACAGGTAGTCGTCTACTTACCTATTCTTTCGACACCATGCATATGTGTTATCTCATAATGAGTCGGTAATTTTTCTTATGGAAACTTAGTTAAGATTACTCCACCTACTTGGACCTCGGATAATATGTCTCACTTCATTCGGTCTTTCTTTTTGTGGTTATGTCATATGATTGCGTATATTTACCTTAAGTCTTTCTACCATTACTATTGGGACATACGCTCTGTCGTTTTCTCTGTGTCTACATATCTTGTCAGAAAACCTGAGACACCCTCTCCCTCTCCCACCCTACTAAACCCTCTTACCGTAATTTTGTACATATAATAGTATACATTTTGTTTAACGGTCAGATCCAAGCTACGTATTATGTCCTACGAACCCCGACTACACGACCCTATTGGGTCTCCCTACCATACCCCTCCCTCCACCCTCCCTCCAATCCTACCCCTTGTGCACATATGGGTACCGCCTAAGTACAAATACATACCGTTTTGGTTATGTTATAACATTTCATATCGGAGGTTAATTTCATTTATTTAAATAATTTTGTTTTGTTTTGTTTTTTCCTGAAAGAAAACTAAGAGGGTTTCCTATTATACATTGGGTCGAAATATGAGTAATTTTTTTTATCTCCCTGAAGGGACCACCAGGTCACCAATTCTGAGATGTGAGGGTTACGACCTCCTACTCAAACTAGGGACCAACCACTTGATTCTAGGGTGTGCGGTTATTTATTTATTTGTTTTGGACTTTGTTTAACTTACCCACTATAATACAATCATTTTGTAGTTCGAACGTTAAAGTTGTGATTATCCGGGTTCTTTGTGTTCACACCAGCAGTGTCAGTGTAGTGTCTCCGAGGTTCGACTGAAATGACTCCTACTTTTAAGTAAAAGGTTTAGTTTAACGTCTCCTTGTCTACTCAATTGTAACAAAATACCTGTAAACTGCAAGACTGTAAACTCAGTCTTTCCTTTTTTGTGGGTCGGAGATGAAATATACAATAAAAGAGGGAAAATAGACTCTTGGTGTTATAAGGAAGAAGTCAGTCATCCCTAAAGTCTTACACGTTTGACGAGGGACCCGATAACCCATGAAAAGCTTTGTCGTAAATCCAATAATATCGTTTTGTGTTACTCTGAATTTGTTTTCGTTGTTGTTGTTTACCTACATGAAATATTCATTGACAGTTTTTAACTGAAAGAAAAATTCTACATTTAATCTGTAGAACCTGACAAAAGTTCTAAAAAGATATCTCATGAAACTTTCTATGTTGTTTTTGTTGAGTTTTGGGAAAGTCATTAAAGGTCTATTTACGGAGGTTATTTGACACACAAATCCGGAAAGTCCGATACGATAATTTGACCGTTGAGAAGAGAGGAAGTTTATAAGATCCCAAAATAAAGAGACAGAGAGAGAGACTGAGAGACACCAGAGAAGGAGGGTGAGGGATGGAATTGTAAAGTCTTACTTCGTTCTCTATGGAAATACGGAAAATCCATAAGTTTTCCGTATATAACAAAGAAAGGGATCCTTCTGTGTAAAACAGAAATAACTAATTGTAAAGGGGCCTTCTTCAACAACCCTTCCTCTTTTAAGTGGAGAACTCATTACTATTTTAGTTGGGTTCTGTCTGAGTATCCTCCTTTTCTTTGTTTGAAATAAAGTACCCTCTATCCCAATCTTCTTTAGAGTTTTTTTTACCGTGGATTTTTAACCGTCCCCGAAGGGATCACCAAGTCTCCATTTCTTGGACGGACTTCACGTTCTCTAGAAGACGGTGTTTACCTTGAGACAAAGTTTCGGTCTCAGTCCTGCTAGGGGACCTCTTCCTTTACCGTCGGGTGGGGTCACAGAAACGGACCCTTTATAGTACCTGTCTCCTCGGACCACCCGATGTCAGGTACCCCAACATTTCTCAGACTGTACTGAATCACTGATTTGTTGGTGGTAGTTCTTCACCGGTTTCATTCGTCGAAAATATGAAAAAGCTGTTTCTTTTTTTATTTTTTTTTAAACATTCTTTGCCTGTTCTGTTTCTTAACATCCAAAACTCATGAGTTGATTACTTTTTATATTTGTCTCAAACACGAACTCCATTATTTAAAATTTTCATTGTTACGAATATATTTGGAAATACAAATATACAAAATATAGCCCTAGCGTGCCTCTTCCGTTACCGTGGGGTGAGGTCATGAGAACGGACCTTTTAGGGTACCTGCCTCCTCGGACCTTCCGACGGCAGGTACCCCAGTGACTCCCAACCTGTACTGACTCACTGAAGTGAAAGTGAAAAGTGAAAGTACGTAACCTCTTCCTTTACCGTTGGGTGAGGTGACAAGAACGGACCTCTTAGGATCCCTGCCCCCTCGGACCACCTGATGGCAGATACCCCAGCGTATCTCAGCCTGTGCTGACTTCACTGAATCATCATCATCATCATCATAACCCTAGCGTTCTCAGTCTGTACCGAATCGGTGATTAGTTATTGTTGTTGTTTACAAAAATTATATGTACATGTGTACTTTATCTTCATCCAGGAACTTAACAATCCAGTATACCATTCCAATACAAATGCAAATCCCCCTTGACCGTCTAACAAAAGTTTTCAGTGACGGTGACGTGTTAAAATTTTATGATCGTTAATTTGACTGAAGTCATCCACTACAAGACGACACAGGCTGAGAAACGTTGGGTTCTCTGACGTCGTACGGTCCGAAGAGACAGGAAATGATAGAGGACCTTAAACGCGTTTAAGAACAAGTAACTCAGCTACTACGGTAGGTTGGTAGAGTAGGTGACAGTGGGGGAAGAGGAGACCGAGAGTTAGAAAGTGTCGTAGTCCCAGAAAAGGTTACTCAGTCGAGAAACATGATCCACCGGTTTCATAACCTCGAAGTTGAAGTCGTAGTTAGGAAGGTTACTTATAAGACCCAATTAAAGGAAAACCTAACTGACCAAACTAGAAGGACAACAGGTTCCCTAAGAGTTCTCAGAACACGTCGTGGTGTCAAACTTTCGTAGTCAAGAAACCACGATCGGAAGAAATACCAGGTTGAGAATATAGTCATGTATAGATGACCTTTTTGGTATCGAAACTAACCTACCTACAAACAGTTGTTTCGCTACAGAGACAAAAACTTATACGACGGATCCAAACAGTATCGAAAAGAAGGTTCGTTGTTCGTAGAAAATTAAAGTACTGACGTCAGTGGAAGACATCACTAAAATCTCGGGTTCTTTTTATTTTTCAGGCAATGACAAAGGTAAACAAGAAGTAGACAAACGGTACTTCACTATCCTGGTCTACGGTACTAAAATCAAAAAACTCAATCTATTCGTCGGAACTACTTTATATGGTATATGTCGGAACTACTTTTTTCTTTTACTTATTTATATTAAAGTCAGTCAAGTCAAGTCAGCGAGTCAGTATAGGTTGAGAAACACTGGGGTACTTGGTGTCGTGAGGTCCGGAGGGACTAGTAGTTGAGGGTCTCGACTGGGTTTGAGTACAGGTAACATACCCACTACGGTACGGTGGTAGAGTAGGAGACAACAGGGAAGAGAACGGGAGTTAGAAAGGGTCGTAGTCCCAGAAAAGTTTACTCAGTCGGGAAGTGTAGTACACCGGTTTCATAACTCAAAGTCGAAGTTGTAGTCAGGAAGGTTTTATTTTTTCATTTTATTTTATCATGGTTGATACTTACTCCGAAATATTAAAGAGATTTAAGTAAGGTTTAAAACAGAAAATTTGTAAAATCGGAAACATGACTCACACTACACATAGTTGAAAATCAAAAATAAACACAAGGAACTTGTTGACTGCAACTCAAAGGAAACCAGAAAACATATGAAAGAAACGTTCTTTACAGAAGAATGTACGATGCAGGTAAAAGTTAACATGATAAACAGAAAGATAACAAAAAAAAATTACTTTATATTACGAAATACGTAATAGACATTATAGATTTCTCATTTTTTCGGTTTTATAAGTAGTTAACTACTTATCTATTCGTTAATAAGTATCTTTATAATGAGTTTTTATTTTTCCTTACTCATTACTGTGTACGATTTATACCTATTGAGAACTTTCGTCATACGATACGCTTTCTTCGGTCAGTGTTTTATGGTCTATAACATACTGTGGTAAGTATAATTTACAATTGTACTTACAATTGTCCCTTTAAGTAACTCTGTCTTTTGTCTAATCATCAGTGGTCTCCGAATTTTCTCCCCTCTTTCCTCCTCGACAATTACCCATGTCACGAATAAACCCCCCACCATCTTTACAAAGTTTTATTTCCACTACCGACGTGTACAAACATTCATGTCAACTGGGATCTTGTTGTACCTAAGGTTAAAGTACCCAGGACTCAACCCTTCTAGGGGACCTCCTCTCGTACCGTCGGGTGAGGTCAAAAGAACGGACCTCTTAGGGAACCTGTCTCTCCGGGCTGCCCGATGCCAGGTATCCTAAAGTTTCTTAAGATGGGCTGACTTCACTGAATCGTGTGTGCGTGTATATGTACCTACGAAAAACCACTATGTTTTCTTGATGTACTAGGCATTAATCAACTCAAGTGTCTACGTCCTGACACCTGTGTTTCCTGATTGACACTTCAAGTCAAGTCAAGTCAACGAGTCAGCACAGGCTGAGAAACACTGGGGTACTTAACGTCGTGCGGTCCGGAGGGACAGGTAGTGGTCGAGGGCCTCAAGTGAGTCTGAGTTCAGGTAGCTCAGCCACTACAGTAGGTCGGTAGAGTAGAAGTCAGCAGGGGAAGAGGAGGACGGGGATTAGGGAGGGTCGTAGTCTCAGAAAAGGTTACTCAGTTGAGAAAAGTACTCCACCGGTTTCATGACCTCAAAGTCGAAATCGTGGTGAGGGAGGTTTCTTTAGGGTCCCAACTAGAGGAAGTCTTACCTGACCAACCTAGAGGACCGTCAGGTTCCCTGAGAGTTCTCAAAAGAGGGTGTGGTGTCAAGTTTTCGTAGTTAAGAAACCGTGAGTCGGAAGAAGTGTCAGGTTGAGAGTGTAGGTATGCACTGGTGTCCTTTTTGGTATCGGAACTGATCTGACTGGAGTCAGCCGTTTCATTACAGAGACGAAAACTTATATGATAGATCTAACCAGTATTGAAAAGAAGGTTCCTCATTCGCAGAAGATTAAAGTACCGACGTCAGTCGTAGACGTCACTAAATCCTCGGGTTTCTTTATTTCAGATTGTGACAAAGGTGATAAAGGGGTACATACAGGGTACTTCACTACCCTGGCCTACGGTACTAGAAACAAAAGACTTATAACTCGAAATTCGGTTGAAAAAGTGAGAGGAGAAAGTGAAAGTAGTTCTCCGAAAAATCGAGGAGAAGTAAAAGACGGTATTCCCACCACAGTAGACGTATAGACCCCAATAACTATAAAGAGGACCGTTAGAACTAAGGTCGAACACGAAGAAGGTCAGGTCTCAAAGAGTACTACATGAGACGTATCTTCAATTGATTCGTCCCACTGTTATATGTCGGAACCACATGAGGAAAAGGATAAACCTTGGTCAGACAACAAGGTACAGGTCAAGATTGACAACGAAGGACCGGACGTATGTCTAAAGAGTTCTCCGTCCAGTCCACCAGACCATAAGGGTAGAGAAAGTCTTAAAAGGTGTCAAATAACACTAGGTGTGTTTCCGAAACCGTATCAGTTATTTCGTCTTTATCTACAAAAAGACCTTGAGAGAACGAAAAAGGTACTAGGTCGCCTACAACCGTTAAACTATAGACCAAGGAGACGGAAAAGATTTTGGTCGAACTTGTAGTCCCTCAAGTACCAAGTGCATAACGATTTCGGACCGAACCTCTTAAAACTCGTAATGAAATGATCGTACACTCTACTCATGTTAACACGTCAGCAAACTCGTAAGAAACCGTAACTGAAAGAAACCCTAACCTTACTGTTGACTGGAAAAGGTCAGGACACCCGTGACGACTCAAAAGGTTTAAACGACCGTATAACTCACGTCGTGAAAGTGTCGTAGTAGAAAGTCCTAAATTTTGTCGAGTTGACCTTAAGATAGTGGAGGTGACCGAAACAAGTATCACTACGAAAGATTCCGGGTGAACTGAAGTGTAAGGTCCTACAGACCGAGATCTACTCACTAGTGTAGTAGTACTAATAGACACTTCAATATAGACATAAAAGTCATCGTCACCCAGCTGAAGGGATTGGTAACGTAACAAATTCCTAGTTGACCTATACTTTTCAGTGACTTGATATGTTAAAATTTTCCACTTAAAACACCATACACTTAATATAGAGTTACTTCGATCATAGATTTTTCAATTTTTTCATTATTACAAATAAATGGATCTGAAGAGTCTGAATTATGGGATAGAGACCGTCAATTCCCACTGGAAGTTCTGAAGGGACCGTCGGGTACTGACTCTGGGGCACAAAGAACGTTCCCCGTGTTCAAGCTAGAGGTGTACGGTGCGTCGTATCGGTTTTTTTTTTTTTTTTTTTTTCCACAGGAAGATGGACGTCTACACCTTCCACGGGGAAAGTATACTCTCTAAATGAAGGACAAAGTCCTTCTGTCTTTCCTTCCAATTTTACACGGGAAACGAAACCGGTAAAGAATTGGATGAAATTAAATTTTATTAGTCATACGGTACACCGTGTAAAACCCCACTGGACGGGTTTCACGGTCATTTCACCACCTCCCTCCGTTCCAATCCACCTGTAAACATGAAATTGATAACCGGCTTTACATTATCGACTACACTTAGTTGTCACGATAGAAAGATTTCAGTATCCTGTGTATCTTAGTAAATAGGGTAGTCGTTTTTCTTTTTTTTCGTTTTACACTTCGTTGTTAGAAATTCAATACTTCTTTATCCTTAAGTCTCCAAAATGTATAGTCTGAATCTTATGGGCTAATGAACTACAAATTCTCGTGATTTCACGAAACACTAATTTTAGCTATCCTTCTCTTTTTATAAACATACATGAATTCACCAAGTTTATGAAACGGAGAAACTAACTAATGGTTTACCAATGACGTTGATTCACTCAATTTAACTTATTGAATAGTCCCTTTGTCGTTGTCAGTTCAAAAGTTTCGCCAACACACCTACACACAAGTCAGTCCTTCAGTACAGGTTGAGAAACACTGGGGTATCTGACATCGGACGGTCTAAGGAGTCAGGTACCCTAAAAGGACCGTTCTTATGACCTTCACTCAACGGTAAAGGAGGAGGTGACATAGAAGGACTGGGTCCCTAGTTTGTGTACAGAGGACGTAACCTCCACCCAAGAAATGGTGACTCGGTGATCCCACCGGGAAGTTTCACCAACTTTCACTTTCACTTTCAGCGAGTCAACACAGGTCGAGAAACACTGGGGTACATGACAGGTACCTTAAGAGGTCCGGTCTTATGACCTCACCCATCGGAAAGGGAAGAGGTCCTCTAGAAAGGTTGGGTCCTTGACTTGGGTCCAGAGGGTATAACGTCCGCCTAAGAAATGGTCCTCGGTGTTCCCTTCAGGGAGTTTCATCAACTAACGACGGGTTTAAATATTTTTATGCATACGAATACTTCTTTGATGTAAAGATAATCGGTTGGAGGCACACTATAGATTGACGTAGGGTTTGAGGATTGTCGTAGGTTGTCCCCATCTTTTCATGAGCCGCCTCTGACCGGTCTGGATACGTTGTCACGTCACACGGACTTGTCGGTCCGTCTGTTCACTCGGCGCCGAGAAGATCTTTCTCTGTGAGTCACGTGACCTTCTTAATCTCCCTAGACCTTTTCCCGGGTGCATATTTCCTTCCACTTTTTCCTTCGACAGTCCTTTCTGTCTTTAACTGAAGACATCATTTCTTCAATGGCAAAGGTGTGCGGGTCACGATTGAAGATTGACAACCGTGGTCGGAGGAGACACCCGAAAGACTGACTGTCCACTCCGACCTTCAGTTCCCCTTAATTAACAGGGATTCTTTCCCCTCAATAACGGGAGTTGGTTAGTGACTACCCTCAAACACCTGTTTTGTGGGTCGAGGGATGTTCCTATTGAGACTCCTAGTGGGACGTGACTCAGGATCTGGAGGGTCACCCCATTCTCGGAAGACGAACGTCACCATTACCCGATGTGGAAAAGGAGAAGTGACTGAAGGAAGAGGACCAAGAGAAGAGACGTGAGACGTCCCAAAGGACCGTGGTAGAAGATCGATTTGCTGAATGTGACCTGAGAACAGAGTCCTAAACGGAGTCCTTCTTGGTTTGATTCTGTTGAGTCGGGTCGTTTCATGGATTCTTCTCCTCCTGTGACGAACAGTCTTCCTTTTACCGTCACAAATATGGAAAGGAAGACAGAGAGGTATTCCCTACGGATACCTATGTCTAACAACAAAAAGTCGGTGAGTTCATCACAGGTTGAGAAACGTTGGGGTACCTGACGTCGTGTGGTCCGAAGGGGCAGGAAGTGATAGAGGGCCTCAAACGAGTTTGAGTACAGGTAACTCAGCCACTACGGTAAGTTGGTAGAGTAGGAGACAGTAGGGGAAAAGGAAGACAGGAGTTGGAAAGGGTCGTGGCTTCAGAAAGGGTATCTCAGCCGAGAAACGTAGTCCACCGGTTCTATAACCTAGAAGTCGAAGTTGTAGTCAGGAAAGTTACTTATAAGTCCCAACTAAAGGAAATCCTAACTGACCAAACTAGAGGAACGACAGGTTCCCTGAGAGTCCCAGAGAGGATTCTGACGTCAGTGTTCCGACGACAGTAGACTTCAGAACTGACCCCGATATCCTAGGGAAGATTCGGATCAGTATACTGAGAACCGACCTCCAGAGTCGAAGAACGGTGGACCCGGAAAGGTATCCTACCGAGTATTGACGAATACCGAAAGAGACATTCGTCAGTAGGTTCTCCCTGTTTCTTTTTCGTCTCTCGACGCACCATCGAACATACAACAAAGGTAAAAGTCGTCAATATTTTATCCGACACTATTTGTAGATATGTTACTATATAAAATCTGTAAGTATCAAAGAAACTGTATATCAAAATCTTCATTTTAACACAACTGTGACAATAGCACTCGGTTTGGGGTGAGGAGACTCCCCGGATGGTGTTGGTCAGAGTTCCTCTAGTGAGCCGACAGTGAGAGGTAGGTTCGCAAAATAAAATACAAGATATTCTAATAAAAACAGAGTTTCATGAAATTAGTAATATTTAAAGAAGACTACTTTACATTCGAGGTACTCCTATTTCTGAAACGAACTAAGTTACCAATGAAATGACATAAAGACCGTAAGCCTTATCATGAACCGTATACATTAGTCAAGTTATTTAAAGACTATGAATTTAATTGTGTACACAAAGAATAAAAAGACGGTAGACAAATAGTGATAGTAATTCTTTTTTTAGAAGTTTTTTCATCTTTGACTATAGAACGATTACCATAGAAAATACAGAAACTGGTTACAAATCCAATTTCTAAAAAAATTTTTGATACAACTGACTACTGACATCAAGATTAAAAATTTTAACAAGAAAGTATAAGAAAAGGATCGAGTTTTGTACCTCCGTAACAAAACAAAAGGTAACTAGAAAAGGATAACTAAGAAAAGGTAAAGAAATATAAAACTGAGAAACGGACGGTAAATAAAACGGTTTCTTTTAACAAGGTTTAATTAAGGAGATCCGTCCAGTCTAGTGGACGTCCGTAACTGAAAAGTTAAGGTTCTACTGTCACTGTCTCTGACTATCACGTTTAGTCTTGCGGACTTTCCCGCGTAGGACAAGAACCTTCCCGCCAATGTCGACGATAAACGTCTTAGTCTCGGAAAACGAGTGAACCTCAAAGCACTCACTCGGACTCCAGAAATTTTAATGAAGGGGTAGACTGGTTGCACTGTTTCGACCCGGAGTAGTAAACTTCGACACGAAGTCCCTTAGGAATTTTATCAGGAGGACGGGGTAGGACGACCACCGACGGGATGAAATTGAGTGTTAATACTTTCAAGGAACTCACAGACCACCAGTAGACAAAGGGTTTGTCCCAGTCAAGGTATTTCGACACGGTTCTACGTACAGTGAAATGACGACCTCAGGGACCGTCCGGTAAAGGACAAGTTGTCCGAGTGTCCCTTAAGGAGTTCTTCTCTGAAGACTTCGACCATAAGGAGGGTTGTTCAAGTCTCAACCCGAAATTCAGAACTTCAGTGTGAGACAGACGACCGTTTAGTTTCCTGAATCGGAAGAAACAAGTCCGAAGAAGAAGTAGCTAGACACGTTATAACCTGACTGTTGAACGACTGTGTAGGACCTCTAAGTAAAAGGGAGAAGTACCTACTTCTTTGAGAAATTTTATACTCATATAAGAAGACTCCGTTAAAGTCAAGTCAAGTCAGTGGGTCAGTACAGACTGAGAAACGCTGGAGGGACAGGGAGCGGTTGAGGGTCTCAAACGAGTTTGAGTACAGGTAACTCAACCACCATAGTAGGTTGGTAAAGTAGGAGACAACAGGGAAGAGAAGGACGGAAGTTAGAAAGGGTCGTAGTCCCAGAAAAGTTTACTCAGTCAAGAAGTTTAATCCACCGGTTTCATAACCTCAAAGTCGAAGTCGTAGTCAGGAAGGTTACTTATGAGTCCTTACTAAAGGAAATCCCACCTGACCAACCTAGAGGAACGTCAGGTTGTCAGGAACGTCAGACTCCGTCAAGTCGGATAGAACTAGACGAGATGACTAGAGAAAGAGAGGGAAGGGAGAAAGAAAGAGATTTCTTTTCCTCTTACCTGTTCACCGTTTTACGTTCATTTATACCAGCATTGAGACTGGATAAGAAATCCACTACTCCTTAATGCCTATTCCTTTACCGTTGGGTGAGGTCATAAGAACGGACCTTTTAGGGTACCTATCTTCTCGGACCGTCCGATATCAGGTACCACAACGTCTCAGTCTGACTTCGTATAATCGTTGTCGTCTTACCTAAAATTTACTTTGGTAGTGTTGTCGAAGAAGAAACTTAATTTTTTTTTCGTCCTTTTATCATACTGTAAATTTGAAGTCGAGGTACGATTAGAAGGTCAATAATATTTTACCCTATTAACCTCAACCCGTTCCTACCTGGTCCTTCATTTGTTTCTAGAAGTACAACGGCAAATTAACCCGACTGGAGTACTACGAGTGACTTGAAATATTTCCGTATTGACTTACACATTTACGTCGTAATGTTTCTTATACTCATATAACTTATACTCATATACCTTCTTCACTCAGAAGGTATTTTCAAGACACACTTTGAAGTTTTTGAGAAGTGACACGAAAATAAAAATAACTGAACCGGAACCAAATTGATATTAACTTAGTCCGGTCACTATCTGAGAAGATGAGTATCTTCTAACGGATTGACAAGAACTTAACAATTACGTCTACACTTTGACTCCAGTTCGGCAATTAAGAGAAAAACAAAAACTAACTTTTGCTATACCGAAACCCCACAAAGAAAGATTCTTTTTCGTCATACTCGGCATTAGGAAACCAAAGGAAAAGAGTCTCTCGTGGAATTGACCCCGGTCCCAGTACCAATAAAGGTTGAGGTGAACCCGATGTCGACTCTTAGACTTACCTACATCTCGTATTGAAGTGGTGTAGGCTGAAAAAACCCTGGGGTACCTGGTATCGGGTGGTCTGAGGAGACAAAGACCCTAAGAGGTCCGTTCTTATGACTTACCCATCGGTAAAGGAGGACGTCCCCTAGAAGGAGTGGGTCCCTAGTTTGGACACAGAGAACGTAGAGGACTTAACCGTCGGTCTAAGAAATGGTGATCGTGGTGGACCCTTCGGGTATTGAAGTCTCCAGGACCATCTTTAGAACACACCCTTTAATGACCGAGATCTCCCACGGACCCGAAGACACCTAATGACGATCATATAGGGAAGTAGTCGGACCCCCTTTGTTGAAGACAAAATCTTTTGTTTGATATGATTGAAAAACTGAGACTAGAAAAGAGGAAACGTCTCTCGTTTCTCGACACGGAGGTTCACATCGACTCCTCGACTATGGGGTGTCACAGTTCCATATGTGGTGACATCGAATAGGTAGTTTTCTAGATGCGAAATTCTGCAGGACGTCATCCCCGGTAATACCGTTCTTAGATTTTGGTCGCCCTGATAACATGACAGAAGAATTTTTACCCTAACAACCCTGACAGGGACCACCAAGTCACCAATTCTGAGAGTCGTGAAGGTTCCGTCCTCTGAACCCAAGATAGGGACCAGCACCTTACTTCTAAGGTGTACTGCGACGCTTGCCGATCTCCTTTATTCCTTTCTTTACCCTAACAATGGATGGTACGATGTTTGTTAATCGAGGAAGTAGATCCTTCTGAAGAAACTTTTCGACTATCAAAGGTACAGTAAGAACCAACATGAACTTATGATGTTAATAAGAAAGATACGCTAAACCTTAAAAACCTCCCTTCCCTCCCGTAAATTATATTTCACCTTACATTGTCGTGTCGTCGTAAAATTAACCTGGTCACCATGTCTAACGTAGAGAATGGTAGTGTGGTAAGTCGTCACTGGACCTCTACGAATGTGACGGAAGACTCTCGATTAAACGAGAAGGGTTGGGATGTAAACCATCAAGTACAACCATCGAACTTTAATTGGTGTCACCACTCAGTCCACACTAACACCAGTACGAGTCAACGACTCAGCACAGACTGAGAAACACTTGGGTACCTGACATCGGGTGGTCAAGGGAGACAGGTACCCCAAGAGGTCCGTTCTTATAACCTCATCCCCCCTAGAAGGACTGGGTCCCTAGTTTGGGTGTTGAGGACACAGAGGACGTAACCATCCTCCCAAGAAATCGTGACTCAGTGGACCCTTGTTCATCATGAGAGGGGAAGGGGGTGGTGTTCTCCGGGTCACCAATTTGTAAAGAGTCGTATAGAGGTAAAGACCAAGTGTCTACTTTCGTCCTCCTGCTTCCATTTAGCACTTTTAGGTGGTGGCCTTCGGAAGTACTACCGCTTTTACTGCGTTGAAAAACGTAAACTACATTACACTACGGTGTCGACGAAGGCACTACGGTGTTGGGTACCTTCGACTCTATATTCCCGACTCGTCACGAAAACTTGTTCGTGTTGGTTTGTCCGTCTAGATTGGCCCAAAGAAACGTTTTAATCATGTCACTTTTTACTGCGTAACCGCGCGAATCAATAGTGGTGAGTCTAATCAGGACTTCGGAGAAGAACTTTAGTCAAGATCTATTTACAAATACTTCGTGTATGTGTAAAACAATAAAGTATCAGACTTTGTATGCATTTTACGTTTTACGATTTTAGAGAGTCAGGAGTGGTGTGAGACTGTACACCGACCACTGTAGTCGACCGCAAGGAGGTACTTGAGGAGCCAAGGAGACGACGACCCCAAGGGTCGTTCTGACGGTTGCAAGGTGATAGGAGCAAACTCACTGTAACCCTTCTACTCGGTCGAGCCAAGGGTTGCTATATGCATTGCTTTTTTACTTAGTAGGCAGAGGTGAAAGTCGTCAGAGGGTTTTGGAGTAGTCTCAAGGACGCCCCGACGGGAAGTGCCCTAGGTCCCTCCTCTTCAGGAGAGACGGGTCATCCCCCGCGACTTCCCTTGTGTACCAAAGAAAAGGATTGTCAGACGAGGGGATTTTCCACTTCAGAAAGACCAAGGATAAAGAGAAGAAGGTGACGACTCCCCACTCATCTCCCGCTTATCTTTACGGAACAGAATTGTGGAGTCCGGAACCTCTCCATTAACCTAGGCCGAAGAGTGTCAAGAGAATCCTCGAATCGTGAAGAAAAGAGTCGGTCACGGTCTTGACAAATTTTTTTTTTAGTCTCAGAGAAGTTCGTGGATTATGGTTCTTAGGACATCGTTTTTATCAAACAAAAAAAAGAAAAAAAAAAAATTGTCGAAAATACGAACCTTTAGGTCACACACTTTCTTTACCTTCGTTACGTTGTGTAATCTAAAAATTTACACTACTGTCCTCTCATTCACCACTCCATCCCCCCAACACACACACATACATGTTCGAACGTGTATCTCCTTAGACCTGAAAAAAGTCGTCGAGCGTCTTCAGAGGAGTCCCGACGAACACAATGACAAGTAAGTAACAAACTAGATACTAAAAATAGCAGATGAGGGATTAGAAAACTCCCTCTAGATACTAAAACAGGTGATACAAAATAGTTTATACAAATTAGATAATAAACTAGATCAACGATTAGAGATAGTATAAAATGTGGGAAGAGAGAATCGTCAGGAGACCGTGAACCTTTCATTTACACCTTCCAGTTCTTCTCTTCTTTTCGAAACTCTTTGATACACCATTCCTTGTAGCTGAGTAAAAATAGGACAACCCTCTTAGTGTAAGTATATTACCGGCGATGACTAGATTTTGTCTACCTGTGTCAAAATCTTTTTACCATCCTTACAATCTTTAAACTAAGAATAGTGTCAAAGGGAGAGAGACACCCCAGTCACAATCGTAGACTCCACGGTCTTCGTAAAGTGAATCTTGACCGAACTTGACTCCCTACTCTAGTCTCAAAGTGCATCTTTGTGATCTCAGTCCTTTCTGACCCTTTCTTCCCTCTGTCTTGAGGTCTCCTACCGTCACCACTTTCGTTCCCGTCCTCTCTACCTGAAGTCCGACTGAACCTAATTTTCCGTCCTACTCACCTTCTTTCCCGTGACAACCCTCCTTCTATAGATTAATTTGACTCAAGATGGTATCGGTCGGGGACCCTTCACGACTGGGTCTGATGTTTTACTAACCGAACCCCTACGTTTGGTGACGTATTTAATATAAGTTACTTATTGTGTACCCTTTCCGGAATCTACGTATGGACTACGTATTACCTTTAAGTCGATCATAATCAAAAGGAAGGAAAGGACGAGAACTACTATGATGGTCCACCGTGTCTTTTGTGTAATACACTCAAACCCAGTTCCGTAGTGACACTGTTATAACAGAGTCGTCGTAAAGATTACCCCCATTTTCAACTCGAGTTGCACACTTTACGGCTCACTCTTTTTATCGTCAGCACACAGTCCTCTCTTTATTTTGGTGTCGGATTCAACCTCGACTCTTTCTTCATTATCCCCAGATCAAAGGGAACCCCCTTCACCCTGCTAGATTATAGGGATCCCCGAGAAGGTATGCGAGTACAGGTACTGAGAGTCTCAGTTCGGTTCAGACCCCTTCTTACAACCCTTCGGTATTTTTTTTAGTCCACTACACCCTCAGGTGTCTATTCCTTAGAATCGTAAACCTCTGTAAGTCTTTAATTTAGGTCAAGGATCGATTCCTCCGTTCCTAAGTGTCCCGTTACTTTCCCCGTCTCTATCCTTCGACGGACGAAGATCCACGGGAGACTCATCCCAAATCTTCATGACTCCAACCCGAGAACCTTAGAAGACGATGGAGTGCCCCAGATCTCACAGAGGTAACAAACACAACGGAAAAATCCCAAGAAAGGGTAATACTTTAAATATGGATGGACTCTTTTTTTCGAATTTTACTTTGAAAGGAGAAATGATAAATTGGTGGGTGAGTTAGATATAAATCTATAAATGTGTGTGTGGTTTAGGACTACGACCCTTTCTGACTTCGTTTTCCTCTTCTTCCACCATCTCCTACTCTACCAATCTATCGTGGTACTTGAGTTACCTGTACTTGCACTCGTTTGAGGTCCTCTATCACCTCTGTCCCTTCGGACCACACGACGTCAGGTACCCCAGCATTTCTCGGCCTGTGCTGACTCGCTGACTTGTTGTTTAATTCAAGAATTAAAGGGGTGATGGAATTTTTGGGAAGTATGGACGAACTAGTCTACAGTGAAATACTTCGGAAGAGACTGAGAACGGGTATCCTATCAATTCGAAAGTAGTACATGACTTTGTAAAATTTTGAAGTCTTTTGACTAAACGTATTACCTGGACGTTGTGTGAAAACTTTAATACAACTTAGTTAAAAGAAGTATAAGTAAACGTCTTATCAACAAACAACAAAAGACGGTGAGTGTTAGGTGAGAAAAAATTTTTTTTTTATTGCTACGGAATAAATTAAGCCTCTCTTAAGAGAGAGAAGGAAACACATATGATAGTAAACCCCTACGGTTAGTTGTACAGGACGGTGAAAGATCAGCGCTCCACCCACACACTTGGTGCTACCGGTTCATCTGTGATTACCTTACGATAGATCGATAACTTCGTCTTCCTCTAAATAATGTCTCTTGGTCGGAAGGTCCTTCATGACGGTTATATTCTGACCTCACGTCTTTCTTACAGAGGGTAGTCCTTCGACTCCTTAATCCTTCGGTGGCACGGTTGAAGACCACGGGTGACGGTGACACTCGAGGTCCTTATGCGGAGGAATCGACACTGGACGGTCTTATCTTCGGTGACCGTCTCAACAACCAAGGTCTCGGTACTGTGGACGACCCTAACGTGGTTGTTATGTCTCCCTGGTACGGAGAATTGTGAATTACTCGACACCGACCTATAACCCTGGGACCGGTCCTGATAACGTCTTTTTAGTTTGGGGAACTATGAGTGAGAGACCTCCTCTTTAACGTCTTCGACGTGATTACACCCGAGGTGGAGTGACGACGGAAAGGTCCGTGTGTGTTTACATACACTAACCGACTCATTATTAATAGGAGACCTTGTGACCGACTTTCTCTCTGACGTCTTATCTTAAAAATCGTAAGATCGGAGATGATGGTTATTTCCCTGAAACTTTACCCCGTCTTACTTATCGCTTGTAGCTAGGTAGTACACTCGTTATAAGGAGGGGAAGTGTGAACCTGAGACCTCGGATCACTGATTTTCTTCTTTTTACGAACCTTGGTTAATTACGGCCACGTCATAGGACCTCTAGACGGTGAATCTATGGGGGGGGGGGGTTTGAGTCCAAGAACAGAAAGGTCCGAAGACGAAGAAATGCAAAGGGGAACCCTCGGGGTGGGACTGGAGTCATAGTAAAGGGAAAATAGACGTCACTCGGTTTGTACTCAAGACCATAAATATAAAAGTTCCGACCCGGGGTTTCTTAAACTACGAAAGCTTGACACCACGACCTGTTCTGAGAGATCTCAGGGGACCCGTCGTTTCTCAGGTTTGGTCAGTTAGGATTTCCTTTAGTTGGGACCTATAAGTAACCTTCCTAACTACGACTTCCACTTCGAGGTTATGGAACCAATGGACTAGTTTCTCGACTGAGTAACCTTTTCTGGGACTACGACTCTTTCTAACTCCGTTCTCCTCTTCTTCCGCCGTCTCCTACTCTACCGACCTACTGTGATAACTAAGTCACGTATACTCAAACTCGTTTGAGACCCTCTATCACTTCTTTTCCCTTCGGACCACACGACATCAGGTACCCCAACGTTTCTCAGCCTGTGCTGACTTGTTGACTTGTCGTTTTTTAAATATTAGTTTCTGGAATTTACTATGTACTAACCTGTAACAAAACGTCGTAGACGACGACGACGACGATTCAGCGAAGTCAGTACAGGTTGAGACACGCTGGGGTATCTGCCGTCGGGTGGTCCGAGGGGGCAGGGACCCTAAGAGGTCCGTTCTTGTGACCTCACCCAATGGTAAAGGAAGAGGTTACACACTTTCACTTTTCACTTTCACTTCTACGATCAGTACAGACTGAGAATCCCTGGAGTACCTGACGTCGGAAGGTCCGAGAAGGCAAGTACCCTAAAAGGTCCGTTCTCAGTTGTCAGGGGTTTAAGAACGACTTAGGTACACAATTTGACGTAAATCTAGACCGAGAACCTGAAGATCACAGGATCTTGAGTTTTCGGTTTCTTCAGGAGTCACTATTCGAATAAGTTTGAAAAAAAAATTCTCTACTTAAACTTCATGTCTCTCGTCGAATTGTCTGTGTAAGGAAATAATAATTGTAATATTCTTAAGAAGGGCTTTATAAAATAGAGATATTGTTGTGTCAGGATTAAAATTATTGTATCTTTATAGGAACCTTCTTTTTCCATCTATTTGTTGTGAAAATTGTTTTAAATTTCATTGTGTCCGAAACCAAACAAGAACAGTAATCGATTATTAAAATAATATCCTAAACATCGGTCTGAACACTTTTAGATATTTGTAGAATGTCTTCAAAGAAACTATTTCTTTTGGTACGAGTCACCTTTCGAAAACCCCAAAAATTAGGAGTCACCCTTCCGAAAACCCCAAAAATTACGTCGGTAACTAGAGAATAAGAATTTAAACTTTTGATGTTCCTCGGGTAGACAGTTTTGGATGACATTATATTTGAAACGTTTACCAGGTCGGTGTTAGAATGTAGGGTAGTTCTAACGTTTTGTCCGAGGTACAGGAGGGACGTTTTTATGAAAACCTACTTTTTACAAATTGGTCCAAAAAATATCATCACCGGGTTTCTGAAACTTTTTGTAGGAGTTCTTCGATGATGTCCTTGAAGGTTAAATTACTTAAAATTGTCGACAAGACGGTAATCTGAAGGTTCACCTTAAACTAAAGGGAGCTCCGTTAGGATAATTAAACAAAAATAATAAAATCCTATCGATTATACCCAATCGACCGACCCAAGACTGTGATCCATGCCACACCCACCGTTCCGTTAGGACCATCATTAGTCATGAGAAGACTTGGGAAAGGGTGTTCTGGTGGGTCTGTCACCTGACACGATCCGACGTCGCACTCGTCACGGTTCAACGGCCCAGACCATGGTTCCTCACATCGTCAAGACGGTTCGTGAGACCTCTCCATGAGTCCTTCTACCCTATGAGTCATCACAGTCCTCTACTACCACTTTCTTATAATAAAGGAGAGGCGAAGATTCCACGGGCGGTAGGGAGTTCGTAAGTTCGGAACTGGACAACGTCACACGAACATTGTGTTCCAGGTGTCTCGACACGAGCTTAGGTCGAACCGAATTCTCCTGACTTGACACCACAGACTCAGACATAGTCTTTTAATTCCTATTACTATTAACGGGAAGACTATGAGTCACGATAACATAAATTTAAGTAAGTAAGTCAAAAAACTCCCGGTTGTGAAATAAATATATAAAAATACTCGAAAGCAGTATCGAGTCAGCCAATTCTTAGAGGGACGCTACGTTCTCTGGGCCCAAGCTAAGGACTCAGCCCTTCTAAGGGACCTCTTCCTTTACCGTTGGGTGAAGTCATAAGAACGGACCTCTTAGGGTACCCGTCTCTTCGGACCGTCCGATATCAGGTACCCCAACGTTCTCAGTCTGTGCTGAGTCGCTGATTTGGTTCGATGGTAAAAATTAACCTCCTATTAACGAAATATTACAACACAACCAAAGACGTCATGTTGTTGCACTTGGCCGGTACTCATATAAAGATATAGGGGACGGAGAACTCGGCGGGAAGGAGGGTGACGGGGTGGGGATGGGGTAGGTCGGGGCGATTCAGTAGTGTCTCGCACCCCGACCCGAGGGACAGAACATATCGCCGAAGAGTGATCGATAGATAAAATGTGGGCCACGACACATATGTAGTGACGAAGAGAGAGTCAAGTAGGGTGGGTGAGTAAGGGGTGACACAGCCGTTCAGGAAAGAGAAACAGACGTAGAGATAAGAACGAGACGTTTATACCACTTATGGAAAAATTTTCTTTACGTAGATATGTGAAGTGTTTTCAAAAGGAATTTGTCCCTAGATTAAACTTCTAATGGATTCTTGAAACTCAGAATTTCTAGTGAAGGAAAAGGTATGTTATTCCAACTCTAGTCCAAAGAAAGAAAGAAAAAAAAAAAAAAAGGAAAAATTGTTGCATTAACGGTTTCCACTTTCCTTTTCTTCAATCCTATAAACCTATAAAAGAGGAAAAAAAGAAAGAGACGACGTAGTGTCCCAAACGTCTTAGAATCAAGGGACTGGTCCCTATCTTGGGTACTGGGGACGTCACCTTCGTTTCTCAGGATCGGTGACCTAATGGTCCCTTCAGGGTCTTATAAGGGAACTTCTTAGACTTGTCAAATCAGTTATTCTTAAGAGACTCACTGATTAAATTATGAAATCAAGTAATTTTTTCAGAATTGTACTACCATATCTCGTATCAAATCAAAAGAATCGGTTTAAATGGACAATCGAAGATTGTGTTTCATTCTTACTACTTACACTTAACAATTGATTTACAAGTTTACCAACTTTATTACGTAAGACCGTATTATTGTACCCGAAACACACATTTTATGTATGTGTGTACTCTCACACATCTCTTTCTTAGTATAACACGTTGACTTGACCGTGGAACTCAAACACAACCCAATGTAGAGATAGTATTGTTCAGTAGAGAATCCAAACGGTCTGAGTCGTAGTTCGAAAAGAGATGTTAATTAACTTAGTATTTACTAAAAAGTCACTCATTTTGTTGAGACTATAAAAACAAAAATAGTGGGAGAAACATTTGGGTTCGAAAATAAACTAATAACAACGACTAAAAACCTCATCCCTCAGGACTTTTCTACACCTACACCGACCTCTAAAAATTTTTCTAAAAATTTTTTAAAAAATTATTTTTCTCACACAAAAATTTAAAATTAAAGTGTTACACATATAAATGACATTTTTAAAAACTTTTCACACATATCAATTAAAGTTTTTCACACATATAAATTAAAGTTTTTCACACATATAAATAATATGTGTGAAAAATTAAAGTTTTCCATATATATATATGATATTTTTTTTCATTTTTTAAGTCGTTTCGTAGTAGTTCTTTCATCTTTAGTCGGTTTTATCATGATAAGTCTTGGTCGGTAAAGACTGTAAGACCATATTAAAAAAGAAAAATAAAGGAACATATTTATGTAAAAACCAAAAATTTTATACATGATGAAACACTGGACAACAGTAATTTGTTATAAATGGTCAGTTAGGATTTTCTTTAGTTGGGACTTATAAGTAATCTTCCTGGCTACGACTTCGACTTCGAGGTTATAAGACCGGTGGACTGTGTTTCTCGGTTGAGTGACCTTTTCTGGGACTACGACCCTTTATGACTTTCGTTTTCCTCTTTTCCCGACGTCTTCTACTCTGTCAATTCGTAGTGACTGAGTCACCTGTCCTCAAACCCGTTTGAGGGTCTATATCACTTCCTGTCCCTTCGGACCGTGTCACGTCAGATACCCCAACGTTTCTCAACCTGTGTTGACTCGCCGACTTGTTGATTATTCCTAGTTCCCCTGGTTCTGTTCCTTCTCTTTCTTCGGTTCGTCCTTAAGCCCGTTTTAGACTGTTTTCCATCGAAGTCGAACGATGAAGTCCCCTGAGTCCTCATACAAACTGAAGTCTCTACCGGACTCAGTTTCTCGACCCAAAAGTACGAACATGTGACCGGTCACTCTCAGTCTCACCGCGGGACTCCTACCCCAACCCTCCACTCCGTCCCGTATTTGAGGGTTCGAGAGACTGGAGAAGGGGAAATACGAGTTACCGAGGTCATCAAACTCCTTTCAGGAGACTTCAGTACCCATATCCGATAATGAATCTTCGTTTTCCGTGTGTCTTCGTCATTTTCCCCGGACTCTCCGAGACCCACCTTATAACTACCATAAGTGATATCACAATCTGTAGGTTTTCTTTCTACATTTCAAAGTTGTCTAAACCTTTATCTCTTCTTGTAAGATCTGGACACGACAAGATATATAGCCGGAAATCAGTGCACACCGATCACCGATGACATGACCAAGTACATGCATGTCTTATAAAAATGGTTGTCTTTTTCAAGATAACCTGACATGACATAGATCTTACTCTTATGATACTTATTTTATTACCTTTGTATGTATTCGTTGATCAAATTGTTCCAGTATTACTTCTGTCTACTGACCTTATGTCCGACACTAGTTTGACATTTTTCGAAACTTTCGTAACTAGGAGGATATAGTGGAGGTATGGACCGTAATATGAGCTAGAGAAACACGGGGATCGACTTTTAAACCAGAGATTAAACAAGAGAGAAAAGGAAACCGAGGAAGAGGTTGGTAAATGGGTTGTAGTGAACACTCTGACGGAGGAAAGTCGAGGTCCGAACTTAGAATTTAGTACTAAGTTACCAAATCTGAAAGACAGATCGTAAAATTTAAAGGAAGGGAGAGTATAGTTGATGAAAGATCAATCGAGGTTAAACATATATTTCGGTCGGTTAAACATATATTTTGATATATATATACACACACACACACACACACACACACATATTGATCCTTTCTATCCTCCATACACACACACGAGTCAGTGAGTCAGTAGGTACGTCAGTGTTTTTATCCTCCATCTGACTTAGTTTAGTCCACTTTCCTAAGTCCTCAGGGTTCGTACGACCTATCTGACACACTTTCTGCGAGAACTTAACCTTCTTAATCATCACAATTTCACTGGTGTGAGGGATTTCGTTAGATGTCTAAATTACGTTATGAAAAGTTTTATGGGTACTGTAAAAAAGTGTCTTTATCTTGTTTATTAGGATTTTAAATATACTTCGATTATTTTCTGGGTCTTAACGGTTTCGTTAGGACTCCCTTTTCTTGTCTCGTCCAAATGGGAGGATCTGAGGTCTGTTATGATGTTTCGATGTTCTTAGTTTTGTCGTATCATAACCGTACTTTTGACTTAGTTACCTGTCTTATCTTTTGAGTCTTTATTTGGGTATGTGGATACCTGTTAATTAGGAACTATTTACTCCTCTCTTATATATGTTGAACCTTTTCTGTCACAGAAATCGTTCACCACAACCCTTTCAACCTGGAGACGTACCTTTAGTCACTTCGATCATGTATAGGAGTGTAGTATATTTTTTTATTTGAGTTTTACCGAATTTCCGACTTGATATTCTACACTGTGGTATTTTGATCTTCTTTGTTAAGAGACTGTATTTAGTATGGTTGTAAAAGACTCCAGTCAGAGGGTTCCGTTACGTACAATTTCGTTTTTATTTGTTTACCCTGGATTAATTTGAATGTTCGAAAACGTGTCGTTACCTTTGGTATTTCTTTTACTTTTCTGTTATATACCTTACCCTCTTTTTATAAACGTTTATTACACTGACTGTTCCCGAAATAAAAGTTTTATATGTTTGTCGAAGATGTTGAGGTATTGTTCCGTTTTGTCTTGTTTTTGTTGGTTTGACTCTTTACCCATCGTCAGGATTCATGTGTAAAAGGTTTCCTCTGTATGTCTTCCAGTTATCCGTGTGCTTTTCTACAAGTGGTAACGATTGGTAATCTCTTTACGTATAGTTTTGTTGTTACTTCATGATGGAGTATGGACAGTCTTACTAGTAGTAATTTTTCAGATGTTTATCATTCACGACCTCTCCTACACCTCTTTTCTCTTGTGAGAATGTGACAACTACCCTTACATTGGACCACGTCGGTGACACCTTTTATCACACCTCCAAGGAGTTTTTGATTTTTATCTCGAAGGTATACTAGGTCGTTAGGGTGACAAATTGTATATGGGTCTAGTTTGATATTAAACTTTTCTGTGTACGTGGGGTTGCAAGTAACGTTGTGATGTTATTGGTTCTGTACCTTTTTTGGATGCGAGTCAACAAGTCAGTACAGACTGAGAAACGCTGGTGTACCTGACGTCTGGCGGTCCGAGGAGACAGGTACTCTAAAAAGTCCGTTCTTATGACCTCTCCCAACGTAAAGGAAAAGGTCACCTAGAAGGGCTGGGTCCCTAGTTAGACCGTAGAGGATATAGAGGACGGAACGTCCACCTAAGAAATGGTGACTCGGTGGTCCCTTCAGTTATTCATTCTGTACCTTTGTTGGATTTACAGATAGTTATCTACCGTGTCACCATTTCTTAGACGGAGATTACGTCCTCTGTGTGTGCTCCACGTGAAAGTTAGAGACCCATCCCTTCTAGGGGACTCGTCGTTACCGTTGGGTGAGGTCATAAGAACGGACCTTTTAAGTTACCTGTCTCTTCGGACCTTTCGAAGTCAGGTACTCCCGTGTTTCTTAGTCTGTACTGTCTCGTTTCGTGTCGTCTACTTATCTACTTTTACACATGCGTACACATGTGTGTGAGTGCGCGTACGTGTGCGTGTGTGTGTGTGTGTGCTACCTTATAATGAGTCGGTGTTTTTTCTTACTTTATTACGGTAAACGTCGTTGTACCTACTTGAATCTCTAATAGTATGATTCACTCCTCCTTTTTCTGTTTATAACATTCTACAGTGAATATACACTTTAGATTTTATACTGTGTTTACTTGAATAGATACTTTGTATTTGTTAGAGTACCTGTTTCCCTTGTCTAAACATTAACGGTTCCCACCCATCCCCTCACTCCCTCCCTAACTGACCTTAAAATCTTAAATTAAATCTTAAAATCTTATGATTAAATCTTAAATCATCTACGTTTGGTAATATATATATTACCTATTTGTTGCTCGAAGATGACATATCGTATCCGTTGATTAAAGTTATGGGACACTGTTTACTTTTACTTTTTCTTATATTTTTTCTTATATATACATATTGACTCAGTGAATCGACATGTCTTCTTTAATTCGTGTCATAACATTTAGTTGATATAGAGTTGTTTTAAATTTTTTACTTAGTCACCCCTACCTCTTTACTTTCTTTGTCTAGTTTGTTCTCTATTAATGACCTTTTCCTTCTGAAATCCCTTTTGTCAGAGAAGGAATTAAAGATCATCTAAATAAAGGAGAGTTGTGATAGACGTATTTTCCTCTGGTTCCGATGACAAAATGATTCGGGAACAACAAGGTATACGAAGGACATATCATTTTAGAATTGAGGTACGAAAGGAGTTGGATGTAAAAAAAGATGTACACTTAAATATTCTCTCTTTTACTGTTCTGTTGTTCGAAGTTAGTACCTTATAAAATAGAAATTTTTAAGTTAACACCATTATACGTGCATCGTTTTACATGTCAGGACTGTCAAAAATTCACACGGATACCGGGTTATACAGTAAATGTAACAACACGTATTAAAAAGTAGACCGTTTTACCTTTGAGAGATGGTTCATTTGTCGTTAAAGGTTAGTTTGGGGTGGGTATGAGGACCTTTAGTGAGAAAGAGAAAGTCATTTTAATTGACACATGAGAGTCATAGAGTACACTCATCTTCGTGTATCATAAACAGAGAAATACTGACCGGATAAAGTGAATCTAATCACAGAAGTGTCCAGTAGGTATGACATCGGACACTGTCTTAAAGGAAGGAAAAATTCCGATCTATTTTAAGGGGACCTACTTATTCGACTCATTATAAAATAACATACATATATAGTGTAAAACAAATAGGTTAATAGACAGTTATCTATAATTATGTACCAAACGTAGGTATAAGGTCGATAATACTTAATTTGACGGCATAAGGATTTAGTACCTAAAGAATGTTTATCTAGAAAATCTTATATCGGAATCGAACCATGGTCACCCCGAAGGGACTCTCAAGTTAACCATTTCTTAGGCGGACGTTACGTCCTCCAGACCCAAGTCAGGGAACCAACCCTTCTGGGGGACCTCTTCCCTTTCCGATGGGTGAGGTCATAAGACTGGACCTCTTAAGGTACTTGACATATCAGGTACCCCAGTGTTTCTGAGCCTGTGTTGACTCTCTGAAAGTGAAAGTGCAAAAGTGAACTATGGTCATTGGCAGAAGAAATTGTAGTGAGTTTTATATATATGACTATTAGTATTACCAACCCGAAGGGACTACCGAGTCACCCATTTCTTAGGTGGACGTTGCGTCCTCTGAGTCCTCTAAGTCCAAGCTAGGGACCTAGTCCTTCTATGGTACCTCCTCCTTTTACCGTTGGGTGAGGTTATAAGAACGGACTTTTTAGGGTCCCTACCTCCTCGGACCACCCAATGCCAGGTACCCCAATGTCTCAGTCTGTACTGACTCACCGATTTGTGTGTTAGTATTACCATTGGATTTTCGACCGGTTCTATAAATTTCGATAATTGTCGTAACAGAACCTCCAGTCTAAGGAATAAGTCTATAAAGACAAAAACACAATTTAAAGGTTCCGGGATGTAAGTATCACTAATGTTTAAGTTTTCCGAGAAAAATTCTATAAATTACCGAATGAGAGAAAATCCAATGGTAAAAAATTTCTTTATTATTTTAATACAAGTCATGTGATACTCGAGGTTTCGTCTCTTGTGATCAAATTGTACAATCACACTAAGAGTTCTTTATTCGTAAATTTATTTTTAACTAATACCCATTGTAAAATAGAATGGTCTTATAAGTGAATTAGTCTTGTATCATTCATACGGTTACGAATAACTGTTATGACGTTGGCACTTGTGAACACGAAGTTTCCTACACTTAGGAACAAAATTAGTTTACAACTTTCTGATTTTTACTGTAAACTCACACCAATTAATACAGGAGTCGGTGTACGTTCTCGTTGTATTAAAGTTTATCCAGGAAAGTCCTGACTTGAATTATGTCCCCTTCTTAGAAAAATCTTTCTACTTCGCAAGGAGTCGGTTAAGTCGGTTCAAAGAGGTTGGCATTAAAAATGACGATACTTACGGAAGAGAGTCCTAAAAACAAGGAAAAAAACCTGAGACACTTTAACGTACCGTTCCAGAAAAAACGTGGTGTGTGAGTGAACACCAGGGTTCGGTTGGTGTCCGGAACGTCACGTAGACACATCGACTATTTGTTCGAGCGCCGTGTCAGTGTCCCCTGTTGTCTTTCGGAACTGACAGATTTACTGTCACAAGAGAAGTGGCACCTACTTCCTTACAAACTATCACTTACTTTGTCTTTTATGGGTCCGTACATTTACGTAGTAAACCCCCTTTTTTTTTAAATCAGGTAGGTAATCAAAGTAACTTATTTTCACTTAGTGTCCTGTCGAACTAAGTGTCAGAATAAAAAAGTCAGGAAAAACCGAACAGTTCCATAAATATAAGCTGGATATTTCGGGGGTATGTAAAAAAAGAGGTAGTTCCTCATTCACGAATAATAGTATAGGACCAGAAGATGGAGAGACAAATTTGAAGAGTCACACTCTTAGTCGTCCCGACGGAAGGACCTATTTTTTCTGAACTAAAATATAAAAGACATAGAGTCGTGAGAAATTTTTCTCCGTACTGTCTATGTTCCCTGGTTCTACGTTTTTAACCTCGGACGACCACTTTGAACACGAGGACCGGTCGTTCGCAGGTACTAAAGGATGATTTGGGTAGAGACTCACCCATTATAGACAAGAGAAAGTAAGGTCAAGGAAAGGTTCCCTATATTAAAAGAGTGTACCCGTGACAGGTGATTTGGTCGGACTTGTCTACCACTCAACATGTTGACACATGTACCCGTTTCCGGAACCCTCCTTAAACTCCGACACCATGTGTCACTGGGGTTTACCCCTCCCTAAAGGACCTTTGACTTGAAATCGACTTTTTTTCCTCAAATTTTTTCCATTCTTTCATTTACAGTCGAATATGGTGACCTTATTCAATAACTGTCACCTAATGCCCCCTTTTTAGTATCATTAATAGATGTGTAGGGATAGTTGATACAGAAAAAACATTAAATTATTATAAAGGTGACCCAAAAATTTATCAAAGAGTTACAAGTGTAAACACACACATACTTTTGTCTTATATAAAATTTTTTATTCACTTTTGTATTTTATATTTTACAAACCGACAGACAGGTCAAATAAAAGGACGGATGAAAAAAACCTAAGTGTTTAGAGTTACCCTTGAGACATCTGATTAGTCAGTGTACTAAGAATGTCTGAACTTTTGACGTTTCCTTTCTATAAACGTTTTCTACTTCGTACAGTAACACAAGGAAAAAAGAAAAGAGATGAGACTTCGGTAGATACACGAAAATCCTTTCTGAAAGAAAGGAAGTGAAACCGGTTACATTGTATATCCCATCCACGCACACGTTGAGACTCAGATGTTGAAGAATTTGAAAAAAAAAGGGACTCTTGTAAGTCTTCTTTTATCCCCTTTATACTTTTTAATAGAATCTACGGACATGAGTCTTCTAGACCTAAGTTCAAGATCGAGTTAATGAGTCGTCGGGACACTAGAACTCCGACATAAGATTCTTATTTTTATGGACGGAGTGTTTCAATAAAAGACCTAATTCACTCTACCATCTACACTTCGTGACTCATTCGACTTTGTATGGTGTATTTACATTCTGTAATAGTTATTTTCAAGACCCAAAAAAAACACACACACAATCAGTGAGTCAACTCATGTTGAAAAACACTGGGGTACCCGACATCGGTTGGTACGAAGAGACAGGTTCTCTAAGAGGTCCGTTCTTATCACCTCACCCAACGGTAAAGGAAGAGGTTCTAGACCCATCCGTCCGAGTTTCCTGTGGTTCGGTTTCTTAAGTATAAGACCGGAATTTTCATGACGTGACTTTTCTACTTTTACGTGTGTGTGTGTGTGTGTGTGTGTGTGTATATGTTTATATGTGTGTGTGTATTTATTAAAGAACTGATCTATGATAAGTTTAGTACTGAACTAATTATAGGAGATATTAGGACGTTCCATCAGTGATAATAGGATAATATTTCTATGCCTTTTTACGAACTGACCCAAGTCAAGTCCAGTCAAGTCAAGTCAGCGAGTCAGTACAGGCTAAGAAACGTTGGGGTACTTAGCGTCGTGCGGTCCGGAGGGACAGGTAGTGGTTGAGGGCCTCAAGTGAGTTTGAGTACACGTAGCTCAGTCACTACGGTAAGTCGGTAGAGTAGGAGACAGTAGGGGAAGAGAAGCACGGGGGTTAGGGAGGGTCGTAGTCCCAGAAAAGGTTACTCAGTTGAGAAGTGTAATCTACCGGTTCATAACCTCAAAGTCGGAGTCGTAGTCAGGAAGGTTACTTGTGGGTCCTGACCAGAGGAGATTTTACCTACCCAACCTAGAGGAACGTCAGGTTCCCTGGGAGTTCAGAAGAGGTTGTGGTGTCAAGTTTTCGTAATTAAAAAGCCGCGAGTCGAAAGAAGTGTCAGGTTGAGAGTGTAAGTATGACCTTTTTGGTATCGGAACTGATCTACCTGGAAACAACCGTTTCATTATAGAGGCGAAAAATTATACGATAGATCCAACCAGTATTGAAAGGAAGGTTCCTCATTCGTAGAAAATTACAGTACCGACGTTAGTGGTAGACGTCACTAAAACCTCGGGGGGGGGGGTTTATTTCAGACTGTGACAAAGGTGACAAAAGGGTAGATAAAGGGTATTTCACTACCCTGGTCTACGGTACTAGAATCAAAAGACTTACAACTCGAAATTCGGTTGAAAAAGTGAGAGGAGAAAGTGAAAGTAGTTCTCCGTGAAATCAAGTAAAAGACGGTCTTCCCACCACAATAGACGTATAGACTCCAATAACTACAAAGAGGACCGTTAGAACTAAGGTCGAACAAGAAGAAGGTCGGTTTCTACCTCTTCGACATATGTCAGTCGTTTCTGTTCTGGTCCTCGACTGACACCGAGTCTAGTACTTGAGGAATAACGGTTTAAATCTGGATTTAACTTCTTTCATCCCTTTTGGTGATCTGGTTAGTCCATACTGGATTTAGTTACTAAATTATAACTAATTTAATTACTAAATTATAAATAAATTATATTAATTGGAATACTAATATGTCACCTTCACCCTTTAGCTAAACTCCCTGATCTAGACTATCTATCTCGCGGACTACTTGATACCTACCTCCAAGCACTGTAACATGTCCTCTGTCCCTAGTTCTGGTAGGGGTACCTTTTCTTTACGTTTTTTCGTTTTACCGACAGACTCCTCCGGAATGTTTATCGACACTTTTCTTCTCTCCGTTTTCGTTTCCTCTTTTCCTTTCTATATTCGTAGACTTACGTCTCAAGGTTTCTTATCGTTCCTCTCTATTGTTTCGGAAGGAGTCGTTACTTACGTTTCTTTATCTCCTTTTCTTGTCTTACCCTTTCTGATCTCTAGAGAAGTTCTTTTAATCTCTATGGTTCCCTTGTAAAGTACATTTCTACCCGAACTACTTCCTGTCTTGACTATACCTGGATTGTCTTCCCCTTCTATAATTCTTCTCCACCGTTCTTATGTGCCTTCTTGACATGTTTTGTCTGGAAGTGCTGGTCTATTAGTGTTACCACACTAGTGAGTGGATATCGGTCTGTAGGACCTTACACTTCAGTCCACCCGGAATCTTTCGTAGTAAAGTTTGTTTCGATCACCTCCACTACCTTAAGGTCAACTCGACGATAAAGTTTAGGACTTTATACTACGACACTTTCACGACGTGAGTTATACGGTCGTTTAAACCTTTTGAGTCGTCACCGGTGTCCTGACCTTTTCCAGTCAAAAGTAAGGTTAGTGTTTCTTTCCGTTACGGTTTCTTACGAGTTTGCTGGCGTGTTAACGTGAGTAGAGTGTACGATCATTTCATTACGAGTTTTAAGAGGTTCGGTCCGAAGTCGTCATGTACTTGAAGGTCTACAAGTTCGACCAAAATCTTTTCCGTCTCCTTGGTCTCTAGTTTAACGGCTGTAGGCGACCTAGTAGCTTTTTCGTTCTTTCAAGGTCTTTTTTGTAGATAAAGACGAAATAACTGATACGGTTTCGGAAACTGACATACCTAGTGTTCTTTGACACCTGTTAAGACTTTCTCTACCTTTATGATCTGGTGGACTGGACGGAGAACTCTTTGGACATACGTCCAGTCCTTCGTTGTCAATCTTGACCTGTATCTTGTTGTCTGACCAAGGTTTATCCTTTTTCTCATACAGTTCCCACATATAACAGCGGAACGAATAAATTGAATATAACTGACCCAATTGAACCAACCCAATGGAAGGAAAAGAAAATTAAAAACCGGCGTCTCGTGTCGTCCGTTCTACCTAGGGGCTGATCCCTAGCTTAGACTCGGAGGTGGTGTCCCCGCCTTCGTGTCTAATAATAAAAAAAAATTGAAAATTAAAACGTAACCTTATATCGGTTAATTGTTACAACACTACCAAAGTCCACCTGTCGTTTCCCTGAGTCGGAATGTATATGTACATAAACAAGAGGGGAGTTAAAGGGGAGGAGAAGTCCGACGTTTATTTTAACTCGTCTCAAGGTACACAATATGTCATACAGAGACGACCGATAGGTAAAATTGATATCGTCACACATGTACAGATAGAGTTTGAGGGATTGATAGGAAAGATGAGACCGTTGGTATCGAAAAAAGAGAACAGACACTCAGACAAAGACAAAACATTTATTCAAGTAAACATATTAAAGAAAAAATTAAAGGGTATATTCCCTACAGTATACTATAAAGAGGAAGAGACTGAAGGATACGAGTCTTATTGTTAGAGATCCAGGTAGGTACAACGAGTGGTGTCCTTGTTCCCGTGACCTTCACAACTAAGAATTGGTCATCTGGTGGTCCCTTCAAGGACATAAAGATTAGTCACCATCTTACTCCTAAGTTGGTGACCAGAACTACCGGACGACGGATCCGGTCGATGGTCGATACAATACTATGACACAAGGGTTCTTGAGATACTTTATAAAATTCTTTTGAGGTCTTCGTCAGATTACTATGATGGTATCTAAGACCACCGAGTACAAACACTGTCTACAAGTATCCTAAAAACTCTAAGTCTCGTCTTCTATTAGTCCCCCGTAAACTTATGGATGACATTCGGTCTATGTCGAGATTCATTGCAAATATATAACGAGTAAATTAAGAAAATTGGGTTGTTCCATTCGACAAAAAATTCAGACAGGAGTGAACTGATTCCCGACTCGAAGGGTCCACCGAGTTACCATTTCTTAGACGGAGAGTTACGGTCCACTGGGGTCTCTACACCCAAGATAGGGACCCAGCCCTTCTAGGGGACCTCTTCCTTTACCGTTGGGTGAGGTCATAAGAACGGACCTCTTAGGGTCCCTGTCCAAGACTCCCACTTTCGTAAAAAATGGAATATGAATTTTATGTGTGTGTGCGTGGGGTTTAAATACACTTAAAGACTCCTATAGACTTCGGATTTGTCTAAAAGTTCGGTAAAAGTTTATATTCACTAGAAGTTCAAAGATCACTATGTCCCTCAGTGTCTACCGTAAACTACGGGGTTTCTCACCGGAATCCTGTTTTGGATGGAATTCTAATAAGACTGGGAGTGTTACTGGCTAATCAAATCGACTGTATTCAATGTAAATAGTAATATTGACAGTTTTAGTAAGTAAACTTAATTACAAGATACAGAACCGGGGACCTTAGGATCACAAGTGTCTGACTCTTTCGATAAAAGGTTTATTGTCTGGTCCCTTCCCATTTTCATGTTAAGACCGACGACAATGACTTACATGTAAAATAAACAAAAATCTGTTTGACTATAAAGACCTGTCTCTTTGTAAAAAGAGGTCTAAAGACCTTTTAGACAACTCACCCTTTCTTCATAAAAGACTTATCCTTTCTGACGACCCTGAGAAATTTCTCGCCCGTTAAAAACATTCTGATATCTGTAGTTTCAGAGAAGTTGGATCTTTCGAGACCTCTTTTTTTAACAGATTATACCAGACCGTGGATCTGAAAGACGAGTCCTTCCTACCGTAGTTCTTTACGAAGGAATAACCAAGACCGTTTTTAGTTCCTTTAATCTATTCTTTCTCTGGGGACTCCCTCGTTCTCGTAAAGGTCTTATTCCTACTTTCATCACTTTGACCTCTTTGAGAGTTCAGGAGGTTACGTGTTTCTATTTTTCTTTGAATTTTTTCTTCTTCTTCTTTTTTCTATCTCGTCAATAGTGTGATGGTCTCTACTTTCTGTCTTTGCCATGGTCAGTTTCACTACCAATATACGGTTTCGTTGTAAGGCGTCGATGTCTGACAATTCTGATTTCCAGTTTCGTATTCTCTTAAAGACCCGTCGGACTACGACTGCCATTCCGAGAATAGACCATATCAGTTAACCGCTCGTATCTACTTTAATAGATTCCAATGAGATGCAGGTATTTGGTCTATTTGTAACATATAATTGTTTGACTTAATCTCAGTCCATCTTTCGTCGCCCGAAGGACCTTGTATCCTTTATCGTCTGTGGAGCACTTTCGGTTACGTCCTTCCTTTCGGTACATTGGGAGTTCCTCACCGTTTTGCATCGGTTCAGGGGTCTGTCGGTGTGTCCTTTTACAACTAGGAAACTTATACTTGTCCGAAGGGATCACCGAGTCTGTCATTTCTTAGGTGGATGTTAAGTCTTCTGGCCCCAAACTAAGGATCCAGTCTTTCTACGGGACCTCTTTCCGTACCGTTGGGTGAGGTCATAAGAACGGAACTCTTAAGGTACCTGTCTCCTCGGACCGTCCGATATCCGGTACTCAAACGTTTCTCAGCCTGTACTGACTCGTTGATTATGAAAGTGAAAGAACTTCGACTTGTCAATGATCGGGAGTTGTCTCACTCTTTGACACCACCACCCTTATATTATCGTGGAAACTCTCGTCCTCACAGATACTAAAAAACCATTTCTTAGGGATTCTTTGATTTAAAAACTTCTTTATAAAAGTTTTATTTTTAATTCACCGTATATAGTAACTGAGTCAAATTTAACGTACAATCCCGTACTCATTACGAGGAAACTGTCGTTTTTGTAGAGTTCAGAGTTGTAAAGAGTGTATACACTCACTCTAATTAGGTCAAATTTAGCCTTAGTGTTTACTAGTCAAAGATCGTACTCTCATCATTCCAAAGAATTGGTTCATTTTGAAATTTTTGTAAAGAACCAGTGTAAAAATCGATACGAATTTATACATCCTTTATAATTTTGTCCTTTTATGTCTTGAGATTCATTTCCGTTTAATTGATCTTTTTGAAGGAGGACCTACTTCTTTGACGGGAAGTTTCGTTGTCAACCGACCCTCTAAGTGTTCTCAAAACTCTATAACGGTTTTTGTAATCCTATGGGACCTCTTATGATTCAGTTTAAACTACGGGTTTGTGTAAATTGTGAGAGACAGTTTTTCATCTTAACGAGTAAAGTTATAAATGAGTCAACCCCTTTGTGAAGACTGTACGTACTTTAAATTGAAGTCTTCTGACTCAAAGGAGACCACTTTTATAACCATAAATCTCTACTTGTATTATGTATTTTAATTTATTTGGTACGAAAGGTGGATACATTCCAACGACACTCCACACGAACTACACTAAAATTTCTTTTATCCAGGGTAGTTTGAACCCGTTCTTGTGTGGAACTTTTTGTATTAAAACCGTCTCTATAGCTAACCTTTGATGATTTAGACCCAAACTTCACTAGTGACTATAACCTGAGGGTTTCCTTTTTGAACTTTCTTTTTCAATTTAGCACCACCCTCAACACCGTACGATAGTGCGAACGGTATAAGATAACTCGTTTTGTCTCGGTCACGTCTAAGTTGTCAATTCTTTTATCTGAGGTGAAGAAGTACGTTCCTCTATGTCCTGTAACACCAGTTCAAACGGTAGATAGTGGTATCGGTAGACTGTAATACCGTGGTTTCGAAGGGTGTCTAGTCTGCACACCCAGTTGTAATACAAGGTTATAGTCAAGACCTTTGTTGAATTTGTCTTGAGAGGTAGTTTTAATATAACTCCGGTTACAGGTTTTTTATTCCTGATCCAACAACTTGTAGTATCTACGAAAATTCATGTAAGATGGGACATTTGTTTCAAACAAAGTTCATCTACAATTACATGTTCCGACCTAAGGGACTAACTTTTTTGTTTCTTTTACTTTAGAGACAAGTTGTCAGACCAATATACAATTAAAAATGTCTATCTTAATTCGTTAATCTCATCGTGACTGTTATATACGTGATGGAACACATTTGATATCTCGATAACCCTCGACGACATCTCGTGTCCCTCGAGTTAAGACACGAGACACCGCTGGGTCCACCACCCTACCTCCCCAGCCTCCCTTCAAGTTCTCCCGTCATTTATATACGTAGTCAAGTCAAGTCAAGTCAGTGAGTCAGTACAGGCTGAGACGTTGGGGTACTTAGCGTCGTACGGTCCGGAGGGACAGGTAGTGGTTGAGGGCCTCAAGTGAGTTTGAGTGCAGGTAGTTCAACCACTACGGTAGGTCGGTAGAGTAGGAGACAGCAGGGGAAGAGGAGGACGGAGGTTAGGGAGGGTTGTAGTCTTAGAAAAGGTTACTCAGTTGAGAAACGTACTCCACCGGTTTCATGACCTCAAAGTCGAAATCGTAGTAAGGAAGGTTTCTTTAGGGTCCTAACTAGAGGAAGTCTTACCTGACCAACCTAGAGGAACGTCAGGTTCCCTAAGAGTTATCAGAAGAGGTTGTGGTGTCAAGTTTTCGTAATTAAGAAGCCGCGAGTCGGAAGAAGTGTCAGGTTGAGAGGTATGTAACGGTGTCCTTTTTGGTATCGGAACTGATCTGCCTGGAATCAGCCATTTCATTACAGAGACGAAAACTTATACGATAGATTCAACCAGTATTGAAAAGAAGGTTCCTCATTCGCAGAACATTACAGTACCGACGTCAGTGGTAGACGTCACTAAAACCTCGGGATTTTTTATTTCAGACTGTGACAAAGGTGACAAAGGAGTAGATAAAGGGTACTTCATTACCCTGGTCTACGGTACTAGAAGCAAAAGACTTACAACTCGAAATTCGGTTGAAAAAGTGAGAGGAGAAAGTGAAAGTAGTTCTCCGAAAAATCAAGGAGAAGTGAAAGACGGTATTCCCACCACAGTAGACGTATAGACTCCATAACTATAAAGAGGGCCGTATGCCGATTAAGTGCGACAACTTGTCGTCTTTGATTGTGTTATAACATTTTGTTAATATAAGGTTATTTTTATTTTCTTCGTTAATTTCTCAATATCATTCGGTAATCTAAAGGGTCCACCATGATCACCATTTCTTAGACGGACGGTTACGTCCTCTGTGTTCTTTACATCCAAACTAGGGACCCTACCCTTCTAGATCTCCTCCTATACCACTGGGTAAGGTCATAAGAACGGACTTCCTAGGGTACCTGTGTCCTCGAACCGCCCGATATCAGGTACCCCAGTGTTTCTCAACCTGTACAGACTTCACTGAATCGTACGTGCATCATACAGTAATGAACAACTTTGAACGGAAAGGGTTCAAGTCTAATAACTTTCGTCTCAAATAGACGAAACAAAATTGTGTTACCTGACAGGTCTGGGGAATTATAACGGAAGAAATTCACAGAAGGTAACTAGCGATTAAGAAATTACGTAAACGAATAATATATTTGTTGTCATTCCCGGAATAATGAACGTCCGAGGGTCATTGTGTAGTCACTTGTTTTACTGGAACTAGAAACGAGAACATCTTGAAATCATTTCTTCTTCTTTAATTCAGTTATTTTCTTGTGTATGTTTATATTAATTTGGACATTTTAAAATATACTTAGAATGTATTTCACACATTATTTCCTAATGAGTAAGTTATTTGTATATAGATCACCGAATAATCGGTCAATTACACGGTCCGTGTCCCTTATGGTTTCACTTACTCAGTCTCTACGGAGAAAAAAATTAGAAAAAGAAATTTAATAAAAAATTAACCACCTTTTAACGAGATGTTAAAAACAACCAAAGACGACATGTTGATACGTTTAGTCAGTTAATACGTCGAAACGAGTCAAAGGGTCAACACAGGTTGAGAAACTGTGGGGTACCTGACATCGGGTCGTCTGAAGAGATAGGTTCAAGTAAGAATTGATCCAAAATGGTAAAAAGATCTAAGGTATATGTATGTAATTATATACTATGAACCAAAAGAGAAAGACTGAATGAAGTGAAACACATTCTCCGAGATCCAAGTAGGTTGAGTGATATTGACTGAGTTTAAGTAAGGAAAAATACCGACTCATTATAAGGTAACACATTTACATGGTGTTGTAGAAATAGGTAAGTAGATAGTAACCTGTAGATCCAACGAAGGTACGAGACCGACAACATTTATAACGAAGTCACTTATGACTCCATAGACACATAAAATTATCAATACCAAAAGAGTCCCATACATGAGTCCCATACATGAGTCATCACCCTAACGATCAAGAATGCCATCTAAATAAGGATTAAAAAATTCCTTTCTCTACGGAGAAAGGAATACCTCGAGTGAAGGATCATACTCTCTATCGGGGTTCCTGGTCAATAAATTGATTAATGTTTACTTGTTTCTGAATTGTCATTGAACACTACGTACGACATCCTTTAGTTTCTTCCCCTTTTTTTCACTCCTGTAGAAATCTCCGACACTCGTCTATTTTAAAGGTTCTCTTCCACTATAAATTCGGTTCTAGACTTCTACTTTCTTCGACAGTAAAATCCTTCTCCATCTTTTACAAGTTCGTCTCTTTTGTTCTTCACGTTTAAGAGGTCCCACTTTTTACTACTGTCCTACTTCGTCCTTAGAATCACCTTTAGATTACTGGTAACTACAACTCCCGTCCCGTCCTCGGTCCAGTACCCCGAAAGTACCCTGTCGCTCTCTTTACACCTAAAATAAGATTTCTTCACCTTTCGGTGACTCCTAAAAATTCATCTCTCAATAGACGGGATAAGACTCTTAACAGACGACGACACACCTCCTACCCGACTTGTCTGAGCTTCATCCTCCCTACTATGGTCACTAGTTCGACGACGTTATCAGATCCATTTCCTACTACCTCGGGTCTTGCCCCGGTGCCTCACCTCCTTATCTCCTCGTTCACCCTGTAATTCTCCTTCCTCACTACATCTCATCCTCTCAGTCCTTCAGTAGGGATTCCTTCCATTTACCTTCTCTTTTGTGTGGCCATTTTCAATCCTATGTGGAAGTAAGTGTGTCACTTCCGTTCTAATTTAATTCTGGACTCCTTCTGAATTTAAGACTTTTCCGATGACAATAGGAGAAGGGATTCTTTGTACATTACGACTATATTAAGTTTTCGTTTTGTCTTGATTTGGTGTTTTATCCACCTTCATTAAGATGGTCTGAGTTTCTAAAGAGTGGTACTGATAACCGAAAGGTCCACACCGTCACCATTTCTTGGGTGGACGGTTATGCCTCCGTATTCTGTACACCGAAACTAGGGACCCAGACCTTCTAGGGAACCTCCTCTCGTATCGTTGAGTGAGGTCATAAGAACGGACCTCTAAGGGTTCCTGTCTCCTTGGACCGTCCGATGTTAGGTATCCTAGAGTTTGTCAGTCTGTGTTGACTTCACTGAATCGTGTGCGTACTAATACAACCACGAAAGTGAAAATTTTAAAGTTTATAGTTGATTAAAGTTCCATCGAAACAACAAGCTCTAGACGACACAGAAAAACAAATTAGATAGGAAATTGTTTCTGGGACCCTTCTTGTCAGAAAACCTCAGACACCCTCTTCCGTTCCCACCCTACTAAACTGTCTTATCGTGACTTTGTACATATAATAGTATACACTTTGTCTAACGGTCAGGTCCAAGCTACGTACTCTGTCCTACGAGTCCCGGCCACGTGACCCTACTGAGACTCCCTACCCTTCCCCTCCTTTTACCCTACCCCTCTTTCCACCCTCCCCCTAAGTCATACCCCTTGTGTACATGTGGGTACCGACTAAGTACAGTTACATACCGTTTTTGGTGATGTTATAAAATTTCATTAATCGGAGGTTAATTTTAATTAGTTAATTAATTAAATTTTTTTCTGGAACCCTTCCCGTTCACAAACCTCACAAAAACTGACTTTCATCCGACGGAGGCCTCTTTCCGTTACGATTCCTTACGATTTTTTATGGTGTGTTAACGTGAGTAGAGTGTGTGATCATTTCATTACAAGTTTTAAGAGGTTCGGTGCGAAATTGTCAGACATTTGACACTTGTAGGTCTACAAGTTCGACCCAAATCTTTTTCGTCTCCTTGGTCTCTAGTTTACCGGTTGTTTGTAACCTAGTAACTTTTTCAGTCTTTCAAGGTCTTTTGAAGACCAAATAACTGATACGGTTTCGGAAACTGACACACCTAGTGTTGTTTGACACCTTTTAAGAAGTCGTCTACCCTTATGATCTGGTGGACTGGAGGGAGGACTCTTTCGACATACGTCCAGTTCTTCGTTGTCAATCTTGACCTCCACCTTGTTGTCTGACCAAGCTTTAGACCTTTCCTCATACAGTTCCGACATATAACAGTGGGATGAATAAATTACATATCTGTCTCATGTAGTATTCTTTACGACCTGACCTACTCCGTGTTCGACCTTAATTCTAACGTCCCTCTTTATAGTTATTGAAGTCTATAACTATTGAAAGTCTATCTACTTTGGTTGGAATACCGTCTTTCGTTTCTTGATTTCTCGGAGAACTACTTTCACTTTCTTCTCTCACTTTTTCAACCGAATCTCGAGTTGTAAGTCTTTTGCTTCTAGTATCGTAGACCAGGGTAGTGAAGTACCGTTTATCTACCCCTCTGTCACCTTTATTACTGTCTGAAATAAAAAAACCCGAGGTTTTAGTGACGCCTACCACTAACGTCGGTACTTTAATTTTCTGTGACCGAGGAACCTTCTTTTCGATACTGGTTGGATCTGTCGTATAATTTTTCGTCACTGTAATGAAACGATTGTTTCCAGGCAGATCGTTTTCGATACCAAAAAGGTCATCAGTACATATCTACACTCTCAATCTGATATTTCTTTCGACTCGTGGCTTCTTGACTACAAAAACTAGACACCACAACCTCTTCTGAGAACTCTCAGGCAACCTGACGTTCCTCTAGGTAGGTCAGGTAGGATTTCCTCAGATCAGGACTTATAAGTAACCTTCCTGGACTACTACTTCGACTTTGAGGTTAGGAAACCGGTGGACTACACTTCTTGACTCAGTAACCTTTTCTGGGACTACGACCCTTTCTAACTTCCGTCCTCCTCTTCCCCTGCTGTCTCCTACTCTACCAACTTACCGTAGTGACTAAGATACTTGTACTCAAACTCATTCGAGGACATCAACCACTACCTGTCCCTTCGGACTGCACGATGTCAGGTACCCCAACGTTTCTCAGTCTGTGCTGACTCACTGACTTGACTTGACTCCGATGGAGGAGGACTACCTCCCTATAGTCGGATCCCATCTGGTACGTCACTGGACGTCCAATTTAACCTATGATCTTAAATTCTTGTTTTTTCCTCCTCCACTGAGTGACACCCCAGGACTTGGTCCGATTGTCGTCCTACCTCTACTGGAACCTCGTCGTGGGTCTCCTGTGTTACTTCTTCGGTAGTTGACGACTTCAGGACACTTGTCCGAGTGTCCTTGAGTCAGACCCGACGAACCCTGGGACATTCTACTCGTACGGTTCACTATGGACAAGATCGGGTCGTTCGTCGATTTGATTGGAGTCTAGAGTGACCATAAGACCACCACTCTTAGTCCCTTGTAACACTACGCCTTGTCTTGCCGTTATACACTGTCCCGTGTTTTACGGGAGAACTGCAGCGAATAGGGAAGGGGTCGTCGGACAGTATCCCTGGGTTAGTATGGAACACAATTAACAAAATATCTTGATAATTCTCAGGGTCGTCAACCCGGTCAGTACCTTACACGTAAACTGTGAAGAGGTAATTATAATCTCATTGGACGAAAAACTGATACCTAACTGAATCGTTTTATAAATCAATGTTTTTCTAGTACAAAACTTCCGAGTCCAGTACAATATTTCTCTTAAAACAATGTAAATTATATAAACCAATCGCTAGGGTACCTGACATCGGGTGGTCCGAGGAGACAAGTGCCCTTAAAGGTCCGTTCTTGTAACCTCACCCAACGGTAAAGGAAGAGGTCCCCTAGAAGGACTGGGTCTCTAGCTCGGGTACAGAGAACGTAACCGTCCGCCTAAGAAATGGTGATATGGTGGACCCTTCGGGGTCGTGTGTTACGTGTTCTCCTCCCCGGTATTCCCGTTTCTTCCGAAGATCTGTCGTTCCCTCTTCGTCCTCCAGTCGGACCTGTACTGACGAGACTATAGACTAGGGACCAACCCCCGGACCCACACCGACCTAATGTCCCCGACTACCATCACCTTGTTTCAAAAGGTAGTCAACCTTCGGTCCAGTCTCCTAAGACTTCCGGTCAAGACTACTCTTTCACTTATGGGATGGATGAGATGATAAAGACTTTTACGTAAATAAAAGGATGGTAAAGAGACAAAACAGACCTCGTTTCGTCTCAACACTCAATGAAATCAACCACACTTATTTTACAGTCTCCGTTCCATAGCCAGATCACTGAAGAAGAAGTTTTCTTGACTTTTTACAGTAGTAAAAATAGAAACCTTTAAGTAAGGAGTGAAACAAACCAAAACTAGACATACCAAACGAAATTTCTATTATGACATCGGTGGGACCGAACATACCGAACGACACCGAAAATTGGTTTGGACAATTTTAAAGATGGACATTACTAAATAAAAACTAGTATGGTTGAAAAAAAAAAAAAATGTAAAAATAAAAGCAACTGAGAGGATACTCCGATATTTCGAGGAAAAATTATAAACTTAATAGGTTAAGAAACCAGGTGTCCAAAGTCTTTGAACCTCACTCCTTGTGCAAACAAAAAGATCGAACTCGATTTCGTGTTACGCACATTGTTTTGTCTACGAACACCTTACATTAAACCTATCAGGACGGGTGTCCCTCTAAAACCCACTGAAACCCCTCAGTCGACGTAACTTTTACTGTATGTACCCTGAAGGAACAACCAGGTCACCAATTCTACGGTTCGAAGGTTACTTTCCCCGAGTCCAAGCTAGGGACTACCCCGTTAATTCTAGGATGTACGATCCTCCGGTTTTGTTTGTTTGTTGTGTGTCACAACAACATTCACCTTGTCCCCTTCATACACTCCTATGTCTTCGTCCTCTCTCTTTCTCTCCTTCTACTAAATACAAACCTTCACAGTCCCTCTCATACTTTTTCACTAAGGTCCCCTCGGTCACCCCTTCCTGAGGGTCCACCTCCTTTGTGGTAGGTTTCTTCTTCGTTCTTCACAAGACTCTAAAATTAAGGTGTTAAGAACTTATCCGATTTTACATGACTCTTCCTCGATATTCTCCTCTGTTTCAACTATACGTCCTCGTTTTTGTAGGTTGTAAAACATCCAGTACACTGTCTCAAACCTGAAACAGACCGTCCGACACTCCGTTCCCCGTCCCTTTCGAGAACCACACCTATTCGATTCAGAGTCATTATACTCGGACGGTTCAGAGTCTCGTTATGCTAGTCTGAACGTAAGACGGTTCTCGTGAAACCGTCAATAGCGACCTCACTCAAGTTCACGTGACCACCTAACTGAATCCTTCCACGATACTATTATTTCATCTACCCTCATCAGATCCTGAAAGTCGTTTCGTCTCCGGTATCTTTACTTCTCCGGTCCAACTAAGTTCTCTAAATATTCTACCTTACCCGTTCTAGACTACTGATCTATACTCCTACATCTCTCTTCCTGAGTACCTTTTTCCCTTTCTAAGTACCGAATTTTCTGTTCACTTCTACCAGGACGGGTGGGTCCATCCCTTATGTCCTAACCAACACCCTCCTACTCGTTCGACTATCATCTCCCCTGGTTAACTAGGAAACCCGGAAAATCTTTTTTATCCTTATAAAAAGGTGAGTCTTAGAAGAGTAAAGAAGAAAAAACAATTAAATACAAATAAATGATTAACTAAACAAAAACCGGTGTGGAGCATCGTCGTGAACCCTAGAATCAAGGGGACGGTCCCTAGTCTGAACACAGGGAACGTAACCTTTACGTCTCAGAATTGGTGACCTGGAGGTCCCTTCAGGGAGACCCTGTAAAACTCACACGTCATTCATCTTCTGTCACGTGGAGTCACAGGCACATGTTGACAGGTCTAGTTCCCGTCAAAAAGTATTTATATAAAGTATTGTAAGTACGGAAACAATAGGGACATATCGTAGGAGATACGACGACGACGATTCAGCGAAGTCAACACAGGCTGAGACACGCTGGGGTACCTACCGTCGGGTGGTCCGGGGGGACAGGGACCCTAAGAGGTCCGTTCTTGTGACCTCACCCAACGGTAAAGGAAGAGGTCACGTGCTTTCACTTTCACTTCAGTGAGTCAGTGCAGGTTGAGAGTCGCTAGGGTACCTGACGTCGGAGGGTCCGAGGAGACAGGTACCCTAAACGGTCCGTTCTCATGACCTCACGCCACGGTAACGGAAGAGGTTCGTAGGAGATATCGCGTAACAATAAGTGTAGTGGAGACTCTTTTAGATGTAAAAGAGGACACGAAAGGTGTGGGTAATTACTACTGTACCTGAGGGGTGAATCGGTTCGAGTAGTGGAGTCTCAGTTAGAGTTCAGAAAAAGAGTTGTCAGTGTAGGTTGTCCAGTGAGTCTTACAGGACTAGTGAGGGCGGAGAGGAGAAAGACCTGTGACGAACCAGGTCGTACGGAAAGGTGATGGTATCTGTGGTATAGGGGTCCGTCGAAGAAAGAGATCTGAGAATGTCACTAAAAGATTAATGATAAAGACGGAAATTAAAGACGGGACCTGGTAAGTGATGAGTATGATAGTGGTCTCGTTGGAAAAAATCTTGTGTTTAGAATAGTGAAACAATGAATCTTTGTAGTCATAGACGAGTCAAGGATTTACCAATACACGTTTATGGAACTATCGAGTCTCAACCCGAGTTTAAACAGAAGATCTGTCTCTTTTAATCAGGAGTGAAGTGTTTAATATGGATTTAACTGAAATTTGTAACACTCATTTTCCGTGAGACAATATACCCAAAATACTGAGACGTAATAAAATACACCCACAACCGACCCACTTTCTCTCTCAGACGTGAATATGCTGTATGGATCTTATCAATTTAAGTATCTCAGTCTTCCATGGAACTTTCTACGGTCCCTGGCCCCATCCCTCTCCCGAACCTCTCAATCACAAATTACCCCTGTCTCAAAGTCAAATCCTTCCACTGTTTAAAGCCTCTACCTACTACCACTCCAACGTATCGTCACACTTACATGAATCACGGTAACTCGATATACCAATTTACATCAATTTTGTCATATAAAATATAATAGATTGAAAATAGTGTTATTTTTCATAAAATTTTTCTTTTTTTTTTACTCCCTGAGACAGAGTGAGGAGGGTGGAGGTGGTGGTTGTGTGTGACAATCTAAGCCAAGGGGTTAATTGAGTATTAATAGGGTGGTTTTTATACATAATTTCAGGATTAGGGACCATGGACCCTTACACTGACATATACCTTTAACCAGAAACGGCTACCCTAGTTCAATTCTACTCCGGTAATCTCACCCACCACCGAGTCTGCCATTTCGCAGACAGATGTTACGCCCTCTGGACCCAAGCTAGGGACCCAGTCCTTCTAGGTGACCTCTTCCTTTACCGTTAGGTGAGGTCACGATAACGGACCTTTTAGGGTACCTGTCTCCTCGGACTATCCAATGTCAGGTACCCCAGCGTTTCTCAGTCTGTGCTGACTCGCTGAAGTGAAAGTGAAAGATCAGGTTATATTGAATTCAGGAATAGTTTTCCCCTTTAAACCTGTTCTCAGTGTTTCCCTCTTACGATGGACTACTACCTCCGTGACATCGATGTTCTGTTCCTTACGGTTCCTAGTTGCCGTTGGGTTCTCCATTTCTTCCTTCCCTGTTCAGTCAAGTCAGTGAGTCAACACAGACTGAGAAACGTTGGGGTACCTGACGTCGTATAGTCCGAAGGGACAGGTAGTGGTTGAGGACCTCGGACGAGGTTGAGTACAGGTAGTTCAACCACTACGATAGGTTGATAGAGTAGGAGACAGTAGGGGAAGAGGAGGACGGAAGTTAGAAAGGGTCGTAGTCCTAGAAAAGGTTACTCAGTCAAGAAACGTAGTCCACCGGTCTCATAACCTCGAAGTTGAAACCGTAGTCAGGAAGGCTACTTATAAGTCCTGACTAAAACACCCTATTATATCAAGAAAAGAAAATTGGTGGACCAGACACCTCAAAAATTTCAGTCGGGACCCCTCGATTATGTCTATGGTCTAAAGTACCCTTCGTTTCACCGGTGTGTCGGATCGAAGAGGGTCGGTGATCGCAAAGACCACCCTAGTCGACGAGGGCACCGAGACGGGGACGAATCGTTTCCACAGAACCTAGATCTTTTTCCCGGTGGTGACGTGAAAGTACACATTTGAATATCGTGGTGGGGACTTCTTAAGTGTTAGAGACCAGAAGACAAATTCTCTTACAAATGTTTACACTGCAAGTCCGAAAAAAGACAAAAACAAAAAAAAAAAAGGGGTCGACGTTCCGTACACGCTAGAATCAAGGGTCGTGTCCCTACCCTGGTTACAAGGGACGTGACCTTCACGTCTCAGAAGTGGTGACCTAGAGGTCCCTTCGGGAGAAGACCAAGAACTAGGTTTGAGTTCTAACTGTTTCGGTACTGGAGGAAGAACCCCTCTTTACTGTCACAGTCCTTAGAGACTCAGTGTAGAAATGGAGGTCGAGTAACCTTTCGGGTGAAGGTACGTCTGAGTGAAAAACTAATTTTTGACACTTTACAATGGATCTGAATAAGAGTCTTTCGACGATAGACAGAAAAAAGTAATAGAACTAAATGAAATGGTTTCCGAAAAAAAAAAGAAAGAAGTAAATTTTTTTTTTTAATAAAAATGAAATAAAATGAAATGTTATGACATAACCAAAACGATATGTAACTGTACTTAGGTGGTGCCCACATGTACGCAAGGGTTTACACTTGGGGGGAGGGTGGAGGGAGGGTTTCCGAAAATATAAAAATAAACATCAACCACGTGCCTCTTCCGTTACCGTGGGGTGAGGTCATGAGAACGGACCTTTTAGGGTACCTGTCTCCTCAGACCCTCCGACGTCAGGTACCCCAGAGCTTCTCAACCTGTACTGACTCACTGAAGGGAAAGTGAAGAGTGGAAGTACGTGACCTCTTCCTTTACCGTTGGGTGAGGTCACAAGAACGGACCTCTTAGGGTCCCTACTCCCTCGGACCACCCGACGGCAGATATCTCAGCGTGTCTCAGCCTGTGCTGACTTCGTTGAATCGTCGTCGTCATCGTCGTCAACCACGTTCCCTACTATAAATACTTGCTTACTTTCTTTACTTTTAGGACGAGAATGGAGTTATTCTTGGACACCAGGAAAATGAACTGGTGAAATAGTTAAAATAAAGTAAACAAAGGTCCTGTGTGATCGAAAACGTACACGTAACAAGGAATGGATCTTACACAAAGACTAAGTAAAGGTGGACTTGTTTTGGAAGTGAAGGGATACTACTAGTTGTGACAGGACCCATAATGTGTCTGCACTAGGGGAATCATAAGTGGTGGAACACTCAATCCGACTCTCTCCAATCTCACTGTACCTTCATCGTGACCTTGGACCAAGAAAGTCTAGTGTCTTAGTTACAAAGACAAAAAACTGGAAAACAGTTCAGTCTTTAGAAGGAATTGAAGGGATCGGTTTATAAGTGAAAGAGGAGGTTCAAGGATACCTCAGAATGTGACTAAAAATAATACTATTCAGTGTTATAAAATATAAAATTAATGAATACACCCAAACGTCAGGGTCAACTAACTTAAAGATTCTGTCCTTTACTGAGGAAAAGGGTGGACGAAGCTAATGCCGTGGATCATTCACGGGGGGTTTATCAACAACTTACCTAATCTCGTACGACTTATTTTTGTGTGTACTTAATTTTTCAGTGTCGTAAAAGATAAGCTGACATTTGAAGATCTGATATCTCTGGACCGGAAAAATTTTAAAACTTAGAGACCTCAACTTACTTTCAGACAACCGACTTACTAAATCAGTCCCTTACTAAACCGACTTACTTACTAATCTCGACGGACCTTCGGGTCGTACACCGTCAAAAGGGAGGTATAAAATTTTCTAAATCCTCGTTCACTATTTTCTAGTATGTTTTTCCGTTTTTAGACAGATTAGAGATAATTTGAGTCTAACTAACGTCGATTAGGTCGAAACCCGAACAGGTTTCCGAGGTTCCATTTCTTAGACGGACTGTGACGTTCTCTACACCCAAACTAGGGACCCAACCCTTCTAGGGGACCTCTCCCTTTGCCGTTGGGTGAGGTCATAAGAACGGACCTTTTAAGGTACCTGTCCCCTCGGACCACCCGAAGTCAAGTACCCTAGTGTTTCTCAACCTGTGCTGAATCACTGATTTGTTATTTTTGTTTTAGGTCGAAGTACTACCCCTGATATTAGATTACAGTTCTAGTTCTTTTACTTTCATGATTTTAACTCCTTCTCAAAGTAATAAAGTGAGTACATAAGTAAGTAAGTGAATGAATATCAACCTGTAACTCTATCGTGGGGTCTCGACTCATTAAGTGTCCAGACCCAAAAAAAAAAAAAAAAAGGTGGGTCAATAAAATTCGGACACGAACCCTTCAGTTTCCGTTGGTGACACCATTCTACGGAAATTTTCATAGGTACTGTATGTTTTCTCGTACTCCTAATCTTTAATCTTAGCACCAAGAGTTTCACACCGGACCTCTGGATACCCTCAAGGGTTCTCGAAAAGTCCCTCAGTGTCTAGTCTTTATAATAATACTTTTATACCTCGGGAATAAACGGAAAAAGTAAGGGTAGGTCACGGGAAAGGGTCCGTGATGTGTCATACGACACATTGTTGTCCAACTTACGTCTTCACCTATACGTTTAGGTCGATAGAAGATAATTCGGTTTATATTTCTGTATTTTGTTACGAAGAGAAGTGCTAAGAAAATATTCATCAATAAAGAGTATTTTACTACAGTAAACACAATTATAAATTACTGACGTATCATCAATAAAATTCTATTTACGAATATTGGTAAAGAGTCAAAATTAAAACTTATACTATTTATAACTATCTATATTAGGTGTATTTGTTTTTATACGACCCTCGGAGTTATTAAAATTCTGACAATTTCAGAAGACTCTGATTTTTACACTCTTGGTGACTGAATCTATTTGTTCCTGAGTCTTCTTCAAAGTCTGGGTGACGGGAGAGTGACGAATCTCTTGAAGGGAGACCGATCACGCATCCGACCCACGTCTCCGTCTTTCACTTGGTAAATATACCTAGACCTGTCGTCGGGGGAAGAGATGAAGTAGGGAGATTTGGAGAAGAGAGGAGTTCCCGTTGCGACGAAGACGAAACGGTCCTCAGACGTTGACATTGGCCTATAACTGAAAGACCGGACTCCGGTTTGAGACTGCAGGTAAGAAGGAGGACACTCAGGGAGTTTCGGAAGAGGAGGGTCGTGGTCCCTCGGAGTTGAGGATGCCTTTTAGACAAGTTCCCGCTCAGTAATGTTAGTAGAGGACCTCTCACACGATTAATACATGAAAGACTTTACAAGGGAGTTATTTCCTCGGTAAGTCACTACCTCTTTTTCTTTTATTGAGAAGTAGTGTCAACGTCTTAAAGATTATTTTTAGATATCAATTTTTTCTTTAACTAGGGGTTTGTAAAAGTGAAAATAATTTAACGGTTTTTGTTTCAAAGCAAGTGGAGACCAGAATACACATTCATCGAATCGTTGTACATATGTAGGTGAGTTCTTGATTAATAGTCCTGAAGGAACGACTAGGTGACCAATTCTGAAGTGGAAGGTTACGTCACCCCACACCCAAACTAAGAATCAACCCTTTGATTGTAGGGTGTACGGAACCCCGGTTTTTTTTTTTTTTTTTTGTACTTTGTCTTCGTTACAACATCGTTTAAGTTATTTCCGAAATTTTACCAGGTGTAGTTGTAATTTTTTTTTTTTCTTGAATAATAACTGGTAGGTGAGACACAATCTCTGTGATCCTTACAAACACTCATAGACCGAAGCTTCTATAACACGTAGGAGACCACTCGGAGACTATTTATCAATTGTCTGAGAACCGGAAATATTTTACTTCGTCTTTATTCTTGTTTATATTCTGGGACAAAATTTACCTGGTGTCACTGGTAATTTAACCACCAAATGAGGGTTAAGCTCAGAGATTTCCTCTTGATGTGTACATTTAACGGTTCAGTCATTGTTTATCGTATCCGTCTCTTTTCCTCTCCTACTGTATCGAATCCAAATAGACACCACTAGGGTTAGCCGGTCTAGTATTATTTGTCACTGTAGACTGGTACACGATTCTGTCGTCTGATACATCAGAATAAAATGACCGAAGAAGTACGTTGTACGACCGAATTATGTTCGGACTTCTACTAAATAATAAACGACAGAAACTCGTCTACCAAGATGGACCGTACTACCACAGTTTACTCGAGTGAATCACCATGTGACAAATGTGTCTAGACTTTTTGTTAAACTGGGTAACTTCATGGCTTTGTCCTAAGAGTTAAGGGGAATAAAGTCCCTTTATAATAACGACTGACTCATTTACTTTGGAAAGCACAGACCTCCTGAAAGACTCTCCTTCATAGCCAATGTCTGTAAGACTCAAACCCTTTTACTGTTGAAATATAGAGACGACTTCAGGATTACCTAAACCAAGGAGAACTTACCAATACACCTTTCTATTTATATCAAGTTCGGTCCAAAGACGACAAATTTACTGTGCCACTCGTTTATTATCGGGTATAGGTTACCGTGTTATGAGATCTTCTCGGTTCACTTTTCGTTACTATTGTGAGTTCAATAGAAGTAGAGAGAAATTAATGAAACCTTCGGTTCACCAGTGGTGAAGATTATGTCAATCACATATTGTTGTATCATTTGTTGTTTACTTTGTTTGGTTTTGTTTTGAGCCCATCATAATTGTTTGTCGAATACGATCGGACCGACAACGATCTATTCGTACCCATAAGAAAAAAGTTAAATATCGATCCCAACGGTAAATATCTTAACAACGATACACGATAAAGGTAAACAACCCACATACCGTAGACTCAGATTTTGTCGATCGGGTAGAGATCAATGACATGGGTTCCAACAGGATACCCTAACTTACTAAAGAGTTGTTAGGTCTTGTCACAGTGGAAGACCGATCTTCATTACGAATTTTCCCATAAATTACAATAAAAAAATACTTACCTGAAGGTGATTTACTAATGTACTTCTCGAGTAGACCCGGTGTGTCTTCAAATGTCAAATCCGAATTTTCTCTATATATTTGTATTCTACTGTGTCCGTTTCGGAGTTGTTCTAAGATTACAATTCCTTTGTCCGAATCCCCGTTTGGGTCCCGACACACCCACAGGTCTCCTGTTCGTGTCTGGGTCCATTCACATAAACGAAGAGGACATAAGGAGGGGAGCGTGAGTCGAGGTTGTAGCGTATATCCTTTCGTAGTACCAGAGAGTAAAAACTTAGAGATTTTAGTAGAAGAAGGTGTTCTTAAAAGGCTTTGTCACAGTCTGAAATAAAAAACCTCGAGGTTTTAGTGACGTCTACCACTGACGTCGGTACAGTAATTTTCTACGAAGGAGGAACCTTCCTTTCAATACTGGTTGGATCTGTCGTATAAGTTTTCGTCTCTGTAATGAAACGGTTGATTCCAGACAGATTAGTTCCGATACCAAAAAGGTCATCAGTACATACCTACACTCTCAACCTGACACTTCTTCCGACTCGTGTCTTCTTAACTACGAAAACTTGACACCACAACCTCTTCTGAGAACTCTCAGCTGACGTTCCTCTAGGTTGGTCAGGTAAGACTTCCTCTAGTCGGGACCCTAAAGAAACCTTCCTTACTACGATTTCGACTTTGAGGTCATGAAACCGGTGGAGTACACTTCTGAACTGAGTAACCTTTTCTGAAACTACGACCCTCCCCAACCCCCGTCCTCCTCTTCCCCTGCTGTCTCCTACTCTACCGACCTACCGTAGGGACTAAGCTACCTGCACTCAGACTCACTTGAGACCCTCAACCACTACCTGTCTCTCCGGACCGCACGACGCTAAGTACCCCAGCGTTTCTCAGCTTGTGCTGACTCGCTGACTTGACTTGACTATTTGTACAGAATCGGGAACTTAGAGGTTTGGTTAATCGGAAGTCTCCAGACTCACTCTCATTATTATCGTAATGGTCTCACCGGTGGCTTCCTCCCGTCCGACACGAGTCCCCAGAACGGGGAAATTCACCCTAAGTACCTGGTCGTCGTCACCACAGTGGATCCTCAAATGCTCTTTACGGTACGTCGTAGAGTCTGGGGAGGGTCTTGACGACTCAGTCTTGGACGTAATGGTTCGAGGAGTCCCCTAGTCTACGGCACCAGATCCCGTCGGATTCTTCGGTCACATAAGGAGGTTATACCTATAGAGGGTTCCGTTCGATGATTTTGTGTCGGACTGGACGACGTTTCGGTACAATTTCTAAGCCCCGAAATTCTATTCTCGTCCCCCTTCCTGGACCGCTATTACAAAACCCTAAAAATGTCCGGGATAAGTGAGGCTGAAAATCTGCTAGGTGAAAGTCTCGTATAATTCATTTATATAACCGTAGACTAAGTTTTACGTCTAAAAAAAACTTTTTTTATAATTTTTCAATCACTAAAAATTTCAACTCAAAACCCCGAACAAGTCACCATTTCTTAGACGGACGGTTACGTCCTCTACACTCAAACTAGGGACTAGGGTCTTCTAGCGAGTACTGTGTCCTGTAGATTCGGACGCGCGGTGTTGATAACTCGGACACGAGATCTGGGACTCTCGGTGGCGGGGACTTCGGGTACACGGGATCCCGGGCACGAGGTGTTATTCTCTTCGGTGACGTTCCTCTTTGGCGTGTTGCGTTGATCTCTCACCGGGGGGACGAACGTCGTTGATCTCTCTTCGGACTCTTGTTGTTGTTTCTGGGTCGAGTCGGTTTTTGCTTATTTATACAAAAGGAAAAAAATTTCTTAGACAGACGGTAGCGTCTCAATGTCCAAGTTAGGGACCAGACCGTTCTAATGTGTGTGGAACCCCGTTGATTCGGGTACGCGGTGTTCATGACTTCCGACACGAGGGATCTCGTTGTATTACTTCTCATCGGAGACGAGAGGTGTTGGTCTCTGTTCGGGTGTGTCATTCCTTCTGGGTCGTGACAGTTTTTATTTATTTGTTTGTTTGTTTATTTATCTATTTATTTATATTAATATATAATTTTTAATTCAACGCGAAAATATACCGATTTAATAAGGAACACAAAAGAGTGAATTTTAACTAATATGTAAATATACGTATATGTATATGTATATGTGTATATAAGTGTATATGTGAACTCAACGATCAATCGTATTACAGTACAAAACATCTATAAATTAAGTTGTAAGACATAAAAGGAGAAAACACCGTACCGCCCCGTCCCCACCCCGTTACTCAAAAAAAAAAAAAGGTCCAGGGTATGTCAAGGTGTCCAGGAACGAGTGTATACCGGGATTCGTGACACCGACGTACGGATAATCTAATTACCCGAAACTCGTCTCTTCACTGTTTTTAGACGAAATACAAGACTTTTCTAGTGAAACTGTCTTCACGTCCCCTACCCGACCCCCGACCACACCCTCGTCCTTACCGGTGAGTCTCTACTGCTCCACGGAGGGTGCCGTTGAATCCGTTCTCTTCTACGACTACCACCACTACCTCCCTCGGAGGATTGGAGTCTCTCTCCACACACCGTCTTGACAGTCCTGGAGTACTATTTAGAAAATACCTCTCACTCTCTCTCTGTCTCTGTCCCTACTGAGGGACTTAAAGTTTGGTTCTCTCGATTGACCTTTTACCGAATAAGTACTTTCTCTGTGATTTCCTCAGTAATCAACAACCCCTGCTCTACAAGGAAATAAAAACCCGTACAACTATAACCCACTGATCATAGACCCACCTTCTTAGTATTTCCGTCGATTTGTTAGGTAAGACCGAGTGTCTTCTCTTCACCCTTGACCTTTGCGTCTAAGTCCTCAGTAGTCGTCCGTCTTCCCCTACCTTTACTCCCCGAGAGAAGTGAAGAGAGGTAAAAGTGACGTCTTGACTTTCCCCCGTGATAAAAATTCTTCAGTCAGTGGGTGTTTCTCCTTTCTGTTGGAATGATTCCCGTCGTTCCTGAAAGTTATAAATACCAATCTCAACAACCGTTCCCTCTGATCCTTCCTCTCAGAAGAGAACACTTCTTCCTCTCTTTGAGGTCTCTTTTACATAAGGACCTCCGGTGACGACACTCTTCATGGACGTAGGTTACGACGACTCTCCAGTTGATTCTGTGTGTATAAAGATTCCTTTTATCTTTGACCACTAAAGTTCTTTTCATGTAAGCCTTCCCAACACCCTTCGTTCTAATGACTCACACCATCTGTTTTCTTGTCGAGAGGGTTTTCAAGTATAAGATCTTGGATCCTTCTATAATATGTACGTGTTTTCCTGAAACGTCTACACTGATTCCATTCCTAGAGTTCTACTCCTCCAATAGGACCTAATGGACCCACTCAACGTACATTACTGTTCCCAGGAATATTCACTTTCTCCCTTAGTCCTCCCAGTCTTAGTCTCTGTCGAAACTTCTACGATTCGACGACCGAAACTTCTACCTCTCCTGGTACTCGGTTCTTTACATCTTTGAAGGTTTTCGGAGTTCTCCCTTCCTGTTGTCTAAGAGGGGGTGTTAGAGGTCTTTCTCGTGTCAGAACTATTGCGGACTAAAACCGGACGACGACGATGACGACGATTCAGTGAAGTCAACACAGGCTGAGACACACTGGGGTATCTGCCGTCGGGTGGTCCGAGGGGACAGTGACTCTAAGAGGTCCGTTCTTGTGACCTCACCCAACGGTAAAGGAAGAGGTTACGTACTTTCACTTTTCACTTTCCCTTCAGCGAGTCAGTACAGGTTGAGAAGTACTAGGGTACCTGACGTCGGATGGTCCGAGGAGACAGGTACCCTAAAAGGTCCGTTCTCATGACCTCACCCTACGGTAACGGAAGAATATCTCTCTGGGTAAAGTCTCAAGACTGGAGTTCTTGACATTCTTTTATTCACACACAACAATGAACCAAATTTCGTGACGGAAACACTATTAAACAAAGTCGTCGAAATTCTTTGACTATGTGACTCCTAGTTTCTTTATTGACTCCCTTAAATTCCTTCTCGATATATATTATATCCCGAAGGGACCACCGAGTATGACATTTCTTCGACGGACGTCAAGTCCTCCGACCCCAAACTAGGGACCCACCCTTCTAGGAGACCTTTTACCTTACCGATGGGTGAGATCATAAGAACGGACCTCTTAAAGTATCTGTCTCCTCAGACCGTCCGATGTCAGGTACCTCAACGTTTCTCAGTCTGTGTCATATACTATATTACCTTCTTCAGGAACGAATTCCACTCTCTTTAATAATCGGTATTCCACTCTCTCTGAAATCAAGGATCGTGGTTTCTTTACTACGAAAGCTTAACACCACGACCTCTTCTGAGAACTCTCAGGGAACCTGACGTTCCTCTAGTTTGGTCAGTTAGGATTTCCTTTAGTTGTGACTTATAAGTAACCTTCCTGTCTACGACTTCGACTTCGAGGCTATGAAACCGGTGAACTAAGTCAAGTCAAGTCAAGTTAACGAGTCAACACAGGCTGAGAAACGCTGGGGTACTTAGCGTCGAGCGGTCCGGAGGGACAGGTAGTGGTAGAGGACCTCAAGTGAGTCTGAGTGTAGGTAGCTCAGTCACTACGGTAGATCGGTACAGTAGGAGACAACAGGGGAAAAGGAGGACGGAGGTTAGGGAGGGTCGTAGTCTTAGAAAAGGTTACTAATTGAGAAACGTACTCCACCGGTTTCATGACCTCAAAGTCGAAATCGTAGTAAGGAAGGTTTCTTTAGGGTCCCGATTAGAGGAAGTCTTACCTAACCAACCTAGAGGAGTGTCAGGTTCCCTGAGAGTTCTCAGAAGAGGTTGTGGTGTCAAGTTTTCGTAGTTAAGAAACCACGAGTCGGAAGAAGTGTCAGGTTGAGAGTGTAGGTACGTACTGGTATCCTTTTTGGTATCGGAACTGATCTACCTGGAATCAGCCGTTTCATTACAAAGACGAAAACTTATACGATAGATCCAACCAGTATTGAAAAGAAGGTTCCTCATTCACAGAAAATTATAGTACCGACGTCAGTGGTAGACGTCACTAAAACCTCGGGGGGTTTATTTCAGACTGTGACAAAGGTGACAAAGGGGTAGATAAAGGATACTTTACTACCCTGGCCTACGGTACTAGAAACAAAAGACTTACAACTCGAAATTCGGTTGAAAAAGTGAGAGGTGAAAGTGAAAGTAGTTCCCCGAAAAATCAAGGAGAAGCGAACGACGGTATTCCCACCACAGTAGATGTATAGACTCCAATGACTATAAAGAGGACCGTTAGAACTAAGGTCGAACACAAAGAAGGTCAGGTCGCAAAGAGTATATTCAAGGACGTATATTCGCAAAGACATATATTCAATTTATTCGTCCCACTGTTATATATCGGAACTGTATGAGGAAAAGGATAAACCTTGATCAGACAACAAGGTACAGGTCAAGATTGACAACGAAGGACCGGACGTATGTCTAAAGAGTTCTCCGTCCAGTCCACCAGACCATAAGGGTAGAGAAAGTCTTAAAAGGTGTCAAATAACACTAGGTGTGTCAGTTTCCGAAACCGTATCAGTTATTTCGTCTTTATCTACAAAAAAGACCTTGAGAGAACGAAAAAGCTACTACGTCGCCTACAACCGTTAAACTAGAAACCAAGGAGACGGAAAAGATTTTGGTCGAACTTGTAGTCCTTCAAGTGCCAGGTTCATAACGACTTCGGACCGAACCTCTCAAAACTCGTAATGAAATGATCGTACACTCTACTCACGTTAACACGTCATCAAACTCGTAAGAAACCGTAACGGAAAGAAACACTAACCTTACTTTTGACTGCAAAAGGTCAGGACACCGGTGACGACTCAAAAGGTTTAAACGACCGTATAACTCACGTCGTGAAAGTGTCGTAGTAGAAAGGCCTATACTTTGTCGAGTTGACCTTAAGATAGTGGAGGTGATCGAAACAAACATCACTACGAAAGATTCCGGGTAAACTGAAGTGTAAGGTTCTACAGACCGAGATCTACTCACTAGTGTGGTAGCACTAATAGACCCAGCACTTCGAGAAAAAACATGTCAAGAAGACACATAAGAACGGTGGAGAAGAATGATAGTAGACGAAGACAATCCAGGTATAGTCAAGACAGGAAATAGCTCGGGTAGAAACATACTTTACAAGGGAACCATAGAGATTAAAAGAACTTCTCTTTTTAATAGAGATCAGATTAATAGAGATCTGATTAATAGAGATCTGATTAATAGAGATCAGAAAGGGTGACTAATCTTCTTGGTTAACCTTTTCTGGGACTACGACCCTTTCTGACTTCCGTTTTCCTCTTTTCCCACCGTCTCTTACTTTACCAATCTATCGTAGTGGTTGAGTTACTTGTGCTCAAACACATTTGAAGTCCTCTGTCGTCTCCTGACCCTTCGGACCGTCAGGTACCCCAACGTTTCTCGACCTGTACTGAATCGTTGACTTGTTGTTGTCTTCATCTCAACGTTCACCCGACACGTATTAGCATTAAGATTCTTTAACACTTTCTATCGGGAGATCTTACCAAAATGGTCAGATTATAGGATGGTAACGGGGTCTTAAATTCAAGGTACTCTCGTCCCGAACATAAATGGAACAAGGTGCCACCCACAAGTGACAGGTTCATGTTCTTTCGTCTCCACTCTTCTCCCGAAGGAGGTCTTCCCCCGAAGTAGACCGGTAAAATCCCATGGTGTAACCACTCTTCATGGTTCTCACACTTTATTGCTGACGTGCGATTTGACTTATTCTTCGTCCCATTTCTGTCTCGCTTTTCTTTTACTCTCAGTCTCTTGATCTCCAGTGAAATTCCAATTTACGTGTACTTCTCTTTTATTGACTCGTTTATTCGAACTTCCCATCTTTCAACCCCGGTGTCTCATATTACCGAATAGAGTCGGGTCCAAGAGATCCTTTGTCTCGGACTCCACTACGATAACACGATTAAGCATTATTACCCCACATTAGGATTCCCGTGTCCTCACTCTTTGTCTTTAGTCCCTCTCTTCCTCTTTTTCGTCTAAGTTCCACTGCATAATGGTCAGACAGGTGTCGGAGAGACCTTTTACTTCGACCAACGACTCAGTACGAACCCTTCGGTCCTCATCTCTTGGTGACGCAGAGACTTGTCGAGGACCCACCCGTCCTTCCCAGTCGCTAATGGAAGAAGGACCGAGGATAGAGAGTCACCAGTCTTAGTCGAGGTGCCCTATAAGTAGGATGACATAGAGATCCCACACAAACCCCGGGGAGGTCCGTCGACGGTCCCGTCGGTCTTGAAGACACCCAGGTCAACAATCCCCTTCGTGTGACTCCCTTTGAAGGGTGGGACCGGTCCGTGGTGTGATTGGTAAACGTACTCGATAAAATACTGTCCTCTAGGACTATTCCTTGTGCTTTGATTATTTGGTGGGACGTTGACCTTCTGAAGTCTTTTCCAGTTTTCCTCTACGGTACACAGGCTGGTGGAGGGTCTTAGGAAGAGCGACCGTAGGTAGAACCGATTCGTGTCCCTTCCTGGGACTCAGTCTTACTGACCGGCTTCTGTTGGACCTTTAATCAGGATAGTGGTAATTTGGACTCTGAAGTTCGGCACACCGTCTCGTCACGAGGACCCAAGGGGAAGGGTTATTTCCGAGAACGAAACAGGCGTACACACAGAGAAACCTGTTAAGTAAGGACTTACAATCTGTTTTCGGGTGAAATCTCGGGATCTTCCCCAAGGAGACGGACGTTATGTCAGTCGAGTCTGGACCCTCGACCTTGGTGACTCCGTGGCACTCCACCCACAATCCCACCGGTACGACCAGACCAGAAGGGAGGTCTCCTCCGACTCCAGGTGCCGTCACAAGTGATCTCGGAATATTGGTCTCCTTACCGTACCCTGTGACGACTTCGGTGACACAGACTCTTCTGTCCGTTTCTCGATTTCGGAACCCCCGTCTCTCCCGGGTCGACTAGACTCTGCGTATGACATGCAGGTACTAAAATCTCCTCTAAGGTCCAGATTGACGCCGTCACTTACGGACTTCAACTCACCTGTGTTTCCAATAATCTCCTTTTTTTCACTACCTATTTACAAGGGGTACCTAAAACTTTATCGTGTCCTGCACCCTACAGTTTGTCACATCGGACCACGGATCAATCTCGTGACCGATGTGGGTATTGATCCTTTTTTTTTAGTGATGACTCCTTACAGTCACGTGAGCCCTGACTTTGAGTCTTGTACGTCTATTTTTGTCTTGTAATTTACATAAATATACAACCAGAAAACATCATTTTAAGTAGTAATGGACAAACAATTGATCCATCCAATAACTAAAGATTTAACACGATAAAAAGGTTTGTTGATAGAAATAAGGTCTTCCTTTTAGTTCTTGTGTAAAGTTTAAGAAAGATATCTTAAAGTCTTGGAATTCATGTTAAGACGATCCATTATTCAGTATTGAGAGAGATTGGGATCCTAAACCTGAAAGTCACTCACGACACTCTGAGTCGTCTCTGTTAGTCTACACTTGGTACGGGAGGTCCACAAATGTCAGTTCATCCCCTCTATTCTTTGCGTCTATCTGTTGACGTTACCTTTGGTCTCTATGAAACCGGTGGACTACACTTCTCAGTTGACTGACCTTTTCTGGGACCCTTTCTGACTTCCATCCTTCTCTTCCCCCACAATCTCCTACTCTCCCGACATACCGTAGTGACTGAGTTACGTGTACTCAAACTCATTTAAGACCCTCTGTCACTTCCTGTTCCTTCGGACCACACGATGTCAGGTGTCCCAACGTTTCGTGACCTGTGCTGACTCTCCGACTTGTTGTTGTTCCTTCCCTATCGATTCTATTTCACGTTAAGACTTCTTTCCCTTATGGGACTCTTCACTACTCTTCTCTCTCTCTCTCGTTTCTTCCTTCCCTACCTCCCTCGATCCCTTCTTTCCTGCCTTTCCCCCGATTCCTGTCTTAGGCCCCTTTCGAGTCCTACTCACCCTGATCCATTTCCTCCTTCCAGTCAAGTTTTTCCCCTTGTGCACATCCGAGACCGACGAGGGATCTCCCCGGACCTTTGACGGGATTACGTGCACTCAGTTGTCCGTGTTCCGAGTAGGCGGAGGGGTGACCGCTAGTCGTCCCTCCGTAGACCGTTTAAACTTCGGTACCAGGAGAACGTCTCCACGTGGTCCGGATTGACACACTACACTCATTAGCCAAGGGTGTCCCAAGAAAGAGTTCAGAGACGCACGTACACAATCAACGAGTCAACACGGACCGAGAAACGTTGGGGTACCTGACTTTGAGTGGTCAGAGGAGGCAGGTACCCCAAAAGGTCCGTTCCTATGACCTCACCCAACGGTAAAGGAAGAGGTCGATCAAAAACACAAAATAAAATAAAAAAACAACAAAAAATTATTTCTGAATAAATAAATAAATGACCGACACCACCGAGGAACACCGACGAGTCCGAAAGAGATCAACGTCTGCCGCCCCTGATGAGAAACGACGTCCGAACCTGAAGAGTAACGCCACCGAAAAGAGCAACGTCTGGCACCCGAGATCACGAACCGGACTCATCAACTCCGAGGTCCCGAGACCTCCCGTCCGAGTCCTCAACACCGCGTGTCCGAATCAACGAGGCACCGTACACCCTAGAAGGACCTGGTCCCTAGTTTGGTCACTGAGAACGTAACGTTCCATTTAAGAATTGGTGACCTGGTGGTCCCTTCTGAAAACAAACAAACAAACAAAAAAATTCTTTTAACTCTATCATCTAATTTCTCATCATCTAATTTTTCTATCATCTAATTTCTCATCTTAAACACTCCACCCCCCACAACGAAAAACGAAATACTTTTCTGAACTTGATACATATAGGGTTTCTATGTTCTCAATTGTATCTTTCAGGGACGAGACTACAGGTTCTTTCCTCTCTCTGCTCGCCTGTTCAGAAATGGTGAACTCCGTTGTGTGACGACACCAGTATATAGGTGATAAGACGTCTTAATCTCGTTTAAGAGTCTTCCTTCCCGAAAGGACCACCGAGTCGACTATTTCTTAGGCGAACGTTCCGTCCTCCGGACCCAAACTAGGGATCCAACCCTTCTAAGGGACCTCTTCGTTATGACTTCACCCATCGGTGAGGTCATAAGACCGGACTTCTTAAGGTGCCTGACATAGCAAGTGCCCCAGTGCAGGCATGTACCCTACGTTGAATCGCTGAAAGTGAAAGTGAGTCTTCCTTATTTGTCGAAACTCCACTTCTTTCCCTAACACTCGACGTCCCTCCAAACGTCTTTGTGCTACAACCTTAGTTGACCGGGGCAAAGCATTTGTATAGTTCCTACGACCAGGGACCTTTCGTTCTTACAGTTACCGTTTACCATCATAAAAAGAACCCAATTCGAAACCCTTGCGACGTCACTTTCTTCCCGTGTCACTGATTCCAAGACCGAAGACATTAACTTTACTAACGAGTGCTCCAGTCACATCACTCCGTACGTTCGTACGCCTACTAACTTTCTTCTACCTTCCTTCGTCTTGGTTTCTCTGTCCCTCTTTACTCGTCCTTGGTTCTACCACCGACATGAGGAGAGTACAGGAGTCTTCCCGAAGTAGACCACCGTATATCCTTTCTCGAGTCGAACGTGACTCCCTACGAGACTTAACTCGAGTTTACAACACTAGACTACCCCACCAGTTCACGGTCCCGTTGATGTCTCAGAGGTCGCTCCTATAAATAGGGTTCTCTTGTCCTGTGACCGATCTACTTGGACACACGTCTCGGAACCCTCAGACTCAAGTCCTCTTCATTGGACAAGGGTCGAGTCAGGGAACCTACGTTCAGGTACGTTCTTTTTTTTTCATCCTCTTTGGCTAAAGAGATTTTGTGGCTTCGACCACCTCTCGAAGAGACGTACATTGTGTTTCTACCCGTAAAATGGGATGGTGTGGAGTTCGGTCGAGGTTCTAAACTGTGGGATCGTGAGACCACTGTTTCGAACCGTACCTGACACTGTGGGGCGTCCCGTCTCCATGTGGGTCCTGACCTCCCAAATAAGTACTTGTACACAAGACGTGATTGGTCACCCGGGTCTCCTTTGAACCGTTTCCGTTAGACATCGCCCACGACGAGGAGTCAGTTACCGTCCCTTTTCCGTTTACCTAAGACCGTAAAGCAACAGAGGTATCCCCGTCTTTAGTTCTAAAATCCAAGACCTTTTCCGTTCACCTAAGACCACAGAGTAACAGAGGTATCTCCGTCTTTAGTTCTAAAATCCGAGAACTTAGTTTAGTTAACCGAGACTCTGCAGATTTGAAACATTTGAACTAGTACAATAAATCGACAAACTCGACCGAAGGTGCCCATGTGAATTGAAAACCCCCAGTGCATCGTTTAACGTACATATGGAGATTGTGCACCGCGTCAGTCTGACGTGTATCCTAAAGGCAGACGGACTTCAACATAGGGGGAGTGAGGACCGACTGAGAATGAGTAGAAGTCAAAATTTACAGTAAAAAAAAAAAAAGGGACTCTGTAGTAGGGACTCGAGGACATCGGCTGAGATCTAACCGAGGGGTTGTAGGTAACGGTGGAAGAGGAAAAATAAATCCATAGGTGAGGAGTTTCTTCCGTCAGGACTTTTCAAGTTCCCGTGTAGGACTTCTCGGAGTAGGTTAGTGTCATTACGGGGGAGGTGGGGGCCGGGGGAAGGGTCGTAAGTCTGCACCCATACACTAAATCAAACCTGACTACTGCTTACTCTTCAGCCAATCTTCGAAGACTCTTTCTAAAAGGGTGAGAACTTTTTTATTATGACAATGGTACCCCGTGACACTCCTGACAGATAGAACCGTTCTCGACAAGGCAGAAGGACCCTGGTATCCACCCCGTCGGGGTTCATGGTCCGACGGTTCAACCTCTACCGTCGCCCCTTATTGGGTTCTCCCGGACCCCGGAAGGACTATCGTGACTCGACTTGAGTGGTGTCTCGGAGAACTGGAACCCTGAAGAACGGTATACTTTGTTTAAAGGAATAGTAACTTCTGGAAAATTTAACCAAATTATTAATTAACATCGGAGGGCGCAGATTGAATACTGGAGTAGCAAAAATGAGAGTATAAAAGGATGGGTCGTACATAGTGTATATATCAATTACGTTACAAATAAACAAACTGCAGACCAAGGGGAAGACCTAAGAGTTGACGACTCTAACGGGCTACTGAAACAAGTAGTAACTTAAGAGTCTAAAAACATGACCTGGCCTCAGTATCTTTGACGAGTTCGTGTAAACCCCCTTCTTACTTATTTCTCGAGTTTGTACCAGGGAAAAGAGGAGGAGAAGGAGCGGGAGGTGGAACAAGAGATGTTAAGTCGTAACAACTGTCTCGGGTCCTAGTGGTCCTTCCTTGGGTTCGAGAGGGAGTCTGCGTCCGGGACCCGTCGTCGGACGTGAGGTAGTCATGGAAAGTTCAAAATAGAGTTCCTTGTCATTATTTTATGTATAATGTCCCGACTCGGTCATGTGTGTGTGTAAATGTATGAATTGATTTTGGTTTCCAAATATCTCGTATAAATGAACATAATACATATTACAGGGACTATAAAAATAGGATAAGATCAAGTAATTCTTTACGTTGAAGACCGGGTTTTGTGGTTAAAAATCTGGGTAATTGATCGATGTGTCGCGGGTGGGGGTTGGAGGGGGTTCCTGATTTAATTTACGTTCCTGAAACTTTTAGAGACTAAAAGAGAAAAAAACAAATTGACAAGTATTTTTAGGTCCGGTAACTGAATTTACCGGTAATAATGTCACTGAATTACTGAAGTAATAAAAGAAAAAGGACACCTTAAGAAAGGGAAGGGGTACAGGAGGTCAACCCGATAAAGCTCCTGGACACACTTTACCTTTCTGAGACCGTATACAAGGACTTTTTGATGAGACATGAAACCGAAAAAAAAAAAAAAAAGGTCAATCGCCGTGTCTTGTGTGTGTGTGTTTGGTCCTGATGTAGAAGGGAAGAAACTTTACATTACCGGGATAAGTTGCATCAAATGCACCCGGGTCAAAGAGATATTCAAATACATACAGGATCACGTCTGGCCCCAAGGTACTCAGGGTGACGGCGGTGACACCAAATTTTGGGTTCCCTCGACCCAAGGTTGTAAGAGGTCTCCGCGCACTTATCTGGGAGTGACATGAAGGGAAAGGGCGCGTGTCTTTGACAGGAACAGACGGCGCCTAAAATGGTCACTTTAAGGAGACCTCCGTCCTCGTTTCCCGTGTTCGATGTGCCTCTAGAGTGTTGAGGTCCCGTGTCGTTTATTACCCACCCCCAAAATATATATATAAATCTTTTGGTATTACACTCGGAGTCCCCCTTTTGTTTTGTTTTGTACATTAGTTTTCCGCTGCCCCTCTCGTAATGGTCGAACCCACTAGTTCTCTTGAGGGACTGTCCTCTGGATGTCTAAGGCTTCCAGGGACCTTTGAGCCACGTTTGGCTTCGGGGGAGGAGCGTAGTACACTTGCCCGTTTGTTGTCCGTTCGATATACCGAGGTCTCAGGCCCTTTCTCGCGCACCGGTGAGACGAGGCCCCAGTGTACAGAAGATCTTCCCGTGAGCACACTGTCGCCTCTTCTCGTGCAGGTCCCATGCACGCGGACAAACACGAGACCCTCGTTTCCTCTCCACCCTCTGTCGAACGTCTCTTTTGTTTGGACGCCAACCCCGACCCCGACCCACCCCCCGACCCCCACCCCTCCTCTCTCCGTCCTTTTCCTTTTCTACTTGTAGAGGGACTTGAAAGGAGAGGGGAGAAGGGTCTGTGAACTTTATCTTTATTATTATTGTTATACTAAAAAAAAAAAAAAAAAAAGATGTTGGCGCTACAATAGAGGGAGGAATTCAACGGGGTGAGACCTCCCCTACCCATATTTCACGTTTGACGCCGACAGCGACGACCGCAAAGAGCTCTCATTTCCAACCCCGGCCACGCTCACGCGCGCGCCCACTGGGGTGGAGGTCCCTTCGGCCGAGGGACGAGAACGGGCGATGGCGGGGCTGACTGGGGGTGGGGGAGGAAGAGGAGGAGCGGAGAGGAGGAAGGAAAGGAGGGAGAGAGAGGGAGGGGAGCGCAGAGGAGACGTGGCCGGGGGCGCCACCTCGGTCCGCCGTCGTGGGCTCGGCGGCGTCGAGGACGGGCGTCTCGCGAGCGGGCGGTGGGCCGAAGGTGCATCGGGCTCACCGCCGCGGCCGTCGGGGCCCGGGCGCGGGGCGCGGGGCGCGGGCCGGCCCCGACCGATGTGGCTGGGCGCGGGCCGACCCCGCGGCGCCCGCCGACCCCTCCGTCCCGCCGCTCCCTCGCCTGCGGCTCTGCGTCCCCGCCGCCGCGGCGGCTCCCCTGGTCGACGCGTGGACCTTTCAATGGGCCGACAGACCACTCCGACCGCCCGACCCCCGAGCCCGGCGGCCCCACCCCCGTTCCCAGGCCCACGCGCGCCCACGGCCGACCCGCGCGCCACGCGGACCCAAGGTGTGGGTCGCCGAGGCCGCGGACCCGACGACCGCACACCTGCACACGTGCGCCACGCAACCGAGGCACCACCGTCGGCCGGCCCTCGAGGGCCTCCGTCTCCCTCCGATGACCTAAAGGTCTTCGAGCTGACCCCTTCCCTCCCCGCGCGAGTCGGGTTCAGCCCAAGAGTGCGGAAATCGGACCCCGCCGGCCGCTCTGACGACGAGCCCCGACCCCCGAACCGCTCCGGCAGTCCCGCACGCGAGGGCCGAGGCGAAGAGGTTCGAGGCCCGTCCCTCCGTTCCTGAACCCGCTCCTGAACATTTGAACACACCCACAGGACACAGTGAGAGCCGTGGAACTCCGCGAAAGTGAAAAAAAAAAAAAAACGAGACAAAAAGAACTACTTCTTTGTTCTCACTCGTTTTTGCTTAGACAGTGAAACCTCTACTCTCTTTTTCGTTCCCCGAGTTCAAACTCTTGATCCCATGTCTACGTACCGTCAACTGGGACCGACTTTTATGTTTCTTTGGTGCGTCCGTCTTACTTGTCCATCTTTCCTACTGCGAGACAAGTAGAGCAGCGGATTCACGGGTCCCCGGAGAAATACTTCCTTCGGTCGCCGTCTGTGGATGGACGGACGCGAGGGGAGGGGGGTTGTCAAGGAGTCTTTAAGAGAAAAGAAACGTTCAAAGATAAATTGAGAACCTCTTCCGCTCGTAGGGTGTATTGTATGTCGCCGACAACAGTCATGATGACGAATCGAAAATGTGTCCTCCCATCTTCTAGTATACCATCTCTTAAGAGAAACATCTTAATCTATCTCCGATGGAAGGGGTAACCTTGTAACGCGTTGATTTTATTTCCTGAACTTTTCTATCATGTCTCTCTCGAAAGAGAAAATGGACTTTACGACGTAAACTCAGGAGACTTTAGGAATGGTCACTCCCGATTAGGTGGAGGGTCACGTCCGGATACAACGGACCTACGACGGGTTCAGAAAACTAGGGTATAACGGAGCGAAGGAGATCCGATAAAAGGGATAGTTAATAGAGGAGTAGAGGAGACAAAAGTAAAAGAGACATAAGTGACCAAGTAATAAAGTCAGAATGTCCATGAGAGTTCAAAAGTGAAAAGATTTTTAGGTGACGTACTTGGTACCATGGTAAAACTTCAGGGTTGAGAGTCACAGTCGAGAAAGGTCCCAAGAACCATTAAACCAAAGATAGGGTCCAGAAGACACTTTCTTCTTCTGAAATAAAAGTCGTATAAAGGAAGACTAGAGTAAACGACACTATCCAGACACCCAACAGTTGACGTCGGACGAGTGAAGAACCTTTAGAATGGAAATACCTAAATAAAATAGAAAGACCTAAAGAATAACAAGGAAGAGACAGAAATAAACGTAGAGGAGGAGGAGAAGATATTTATAATAAGTGTTCATGGTAGATTTACATGTTTGTGTTGTTGTCTCAGTAAAGGGGGAAAAAGGGAACCACTAGAGTAAATAATTATGAGCACCCTGAAGTCGAGAATGAAGATAGTTCATAAGAAAACGTAACTAGAAAGAAGAAAAGACGGGAGACGATCTGTAAAGGTGGAACTACTGGGTGTCCGTGAAGTTGTTTGAGTTGTTGACATATATACCTGAGTAGAAGGGGAATGTCGTACGACAAGAGAACTGACACGAGTCACAGTGTCACGGATCGGGTATCTACCACGAGATGAGCAAAAATTACTTACTTACTCAAGTATCATGACGGAAGGAAGGTCGGACGGTTCTAGTTTTGTAACCTTAGAAAAAAACTGAGGGCAGAACACACGTGGGTGAATTAATGATGTACGAAGGGACCACCGAGTCTGTCATTTCTTAGACGAACGTTATATTCCCTGGACCTAAGCTAGGGACCCAACCCTTCTGGGGGACCTCTTTCCTTACCGATGGATGAGGCCATAAGAACGGACCTCTTAGGGTACCTGTCTCTTCGGACCACCCGACGTCAGGTACCTAAGGTTTCTCAACCTGTACTGACTCGTTAGTTATGAAATATGATGAAAATAAAATCTTTAAGACAGGGACGTCATAATGAGGCTGGCAGAAAATGTCAATTAGGGAGACATAGGAGAGGGATTGTGTTATCGAAGAAGAATGGTACAGATCAAAAGGAGAGTATGAGGTATATCTGGATTTGTAAGAAGGAGAAAAGTAACGGATAGAGAAGCTGTGGAAAGAGATGGAGAAGTCGAAGTCGGAGATGAATACTAACGATTCATAAAAGTCGAGGGGAAAAACTCAACGATCAAGGAGTAAAGAATGGTGGATGACTTGAAGAACTGGAGTTTCAAAGGTGTCCAAGGTGTTCGACAGGTTTTAGTGTAAGTGACAGTATAGGGAGTTTAGACGGGGAGTAAAACCAATTATTGCCGTTGAGAGGATGGGTCAACGATGTTACTTTTGAAGATTTAGAAAGAAGAAGAACACGCACATATAATTCAGCGAAGTCAACACAGACTGAAAAACGCTGGGATACCTAACATCGGGTGGTACCAGGAGACAGGTACCCTAAGAGGTCCGTTCTTTATGACCTCACCCAAACAGTACGGGAGGAGGTCCCCTAGAAAGGTTGGGTCCCTAGCTTGGACACAGAGAATGTAGAGGACGGAACCGTCCACCCAAGAAATGGTGATCACGGTGGACCCTTCGGGTAAGAAGAATAGTAACGAGTTTAAGGTAGTCGATGGTAGAGGCCTAGATGTGGATATTTTGACGTAAAGACACATAAATGGATGAATGGACGCTGACACCGTGGGGCTTTTATCGACTTACCTTACGGTGTTGTATACTCTATACAACATAAATATGTTCAGTGACATTTGTAAGACTCCCCACAAATGTACCCCCCCACTACACCAAACCCCGTGACGTTCTATATCGGAGTCCTCATCGACTTTGAAACCGTGTTATTCTTCGAGTATACTGACGGACTGTTCTCTTTCATTGAGGGGTTAAATTCTCCGGTACCAGTTTCTTTTGTTCGTCTTCTAAGTTTTGACTCGGGTTCGAATTATCAGTGTTCCAGTCTACGAAAATTAACACATTAACTATACTTTAACTCGACAACAAAGAGTGTTCCCGTTGAGAAACACAAACGAAGTCCGTCCTCGTCGTCCCAAATATATGAGTCACTACAAATTAATAAAAGATTTTCTGTAAACCACTCTGTTCAATTCTCATTGTGGTCTACGGAGCCAAAGTATAGATGAATTTTTTGATAGACCTCTTCGGACGTATTAAGTACACTGAAGTCCGATTGGACGGATAAAGTACTTTTTCTTGGAAAAGATGAAAAGCACTAAATAACTTTCCTTCCGTTAACGTCTCAAAAACAGAAATCGGTATAGAAACCGGTTTATGAGATACTATCACAAAAAGAGAAAACCGATGGTACCTTTACCAGGTAAAAAAGAACTCAAGGTCTATAATCCTATCCCAACTGTAAGAAAGACTACAAAACAGTAGGGGAAAATGAACCTAACTACATCATCGGACTAAAACATAAAAAAGGAGATTCGAGAAAAGTGAGACAAAGTATAATTAACGGTCTTTTAGACAAAAAAAAAAAAGGATTTCTTGTTTGGACTGGTATAATGAACTTTTTTCGATCTGGATGTGATTTTAGGTCTATGGTATTTACCGTATACTTTTAAAAGTCATAAAATAAGACCAAAGAAGGAAAAAGTTGAAATGAAGAGTCGTGAGAGGAAGTGGTAGTATCTAAAGTCGGACCAAGGACTTATATGATAATTGAAGGAACGTAAGTGAGGATCATGTACAAAACAAAAAATTAATTATCTTAAAGAAAAAAAAATCTCGTCAAAATCCAAACGTCTTTTTATTCCATTTTTTGTACCTCTCCAAGGTATCAGAAGGAAGGGGAAGGGATAAGAATTGTAGAACTTAGCCACGCTATTAAAAAAAAAAAAATGTTGATTACTCGTTTATACCTTTAATAATTGACTTCAGGTATCAAATGTAATCTCAAACGAGAAAGACAACAAGTCAAGACATCCGAACCTGTTTATACATTACTGTACATAGGTGGCATTGTTGTAGTATGTCTTATCGAAGTCACGGGTTATTAAGGGGGCTTTAGGTAGACAAGTAAGGACAGAGGGAGAGAGGTCGGAGGACCTTTGGTGAGAGGAAAAATGACAGAGGTCTAAAGTAGAAAAGGATCTGACAGTATGTTCTCAATTGTATGTCCAAAATGTCTGACTGAAGAAAGTGAAACGTTAGACGGAAATTTTAAGGAGGTACTGAAAAGTCCCGAACTATCAATTATGAAAAGTGGTACCTTATTATCAGGTACCAGACATATGTAGTATCAAACAAGTAGGTAGGTAACTTCCTGTAAATTAACGAACGTTCGAAACCGTCGATGCTCATTTTGGCGACATCTGTAGACACATGACCAAAACCACTCGCGAACATAAAAGTATAATCAACCTATTTATGGTCCCTCGTACCCATAGAGTAACAAAATTAAACTCTAAGGGATTACTATAAACCATAACTCGTAGTAAAGTATAGGAATATGCGATGTACACATAGAAGAAAAAAACAAATTTAGAAAACGGGTAAAAGGTCGAGCTAACAAACGAAAGGACAACAACTTATAATTCTTAAGGAGTACATAAAACCTACCATCAAGAAATAATCTATACACAAAAGATTTAAGAAAGAGGATCAAACACCGAAAAACAAAGAAGAAGAAGAAAAAAAAAAAACGTCTCGTCTTCAATAATTAAAATTAGTGTAGGTTGAATAGTTAAAAGGAGTAGTATTTAACACGAAAGTCACAAAACAGAGTTTTCAGTAGTGATTTGAGTTCTAGTGAAGGTAAAAAAGGACAACAGATGATCCTCAAAATATCAAACACAAAGTGTTTAAAACTCCTAAAACTAGGTAAAACTTGATTAAAAACATCTTCTATTTAGAAAAAGATCTAAGTAACAAAACCGTATACCCAAAGGTCAACAAGGTTATGTCAAATAAATTTCTCTGATAAGAAAGGGGTAACTTAATAGAAACGAGGAAATATTTTCTAGTCAACTGATTTAAAAACAGTCAGACAAAGACCCGAGAGATAAGAGATGGTAACTAGATAAACAAATACGAAAGTGGTTATGTAAAAGAACTAATAACCTCGGAATACATTCAGAACTTCAGACCATCATGGTCGAGAGACTGAAACAAGAGGATATTCCAGAACAACGAAATCATATATAAACAACTAGTTATTCAAAAAGGTGATTTTACTCAATAAAATAACCCACTTATTACAATTGTCATTGTTGTTATCATTATAAATTACGAATAGTTTGTGAGTGATATATAGTTCGTGACACGATTTAAGAATAGTACTAAATAGAGTAAATTGGGAGATTACTGACATTTACCATACGTCGTAATAAAATAGACAGGTAGACAGATACACAGACAGACAGAGAAGGCAGTAAGTGTGAGTACGGGTTATAGTACCGGTTCCCGTATACTTATGATTAGCTTTCACGAATGTGCCCTTGAGACTGAGTTATTGTAATCGTTCGTGACGTGGTAGAGGACATAAATGTCTATATATATAGTCTTAGGTCTACCCATCTCTCTTTGTATCTATGAGAGAGCTAGTCTCGGCTCTAAAACCAAAGTTTGATGAAATCTCGACCTCCCTTTTGTCTGTTGTTTCCGATTAAGGATGGTGTGACCGACAGTCCACAAATAGCCGGACGTCCTCGGAGGTGTCAACCAAAAGGAAAAGGACACAGAGAAGATTAATGGAGACGACGCACCGTAAAGGATGTAGTGCTAATTTAATTACATTATTATTAAGTATTGAAATATATCAAAAGGAGAGAAAAGGATTTACGGGGACGAGTAATATAAGGAGCAAGGACAGGGACCGACGTCTTCTTGTAGAGGAAGTTTCACTTGATGTAAAAAAACAACAAAAACGGAAGTCTCTATAAATCTACCCGGGAAAACCAAACTCCAAAAGTCACGTTGGACACATTTATCTATCTCCGACGTACTTCCTTAACGTCTCCCCTCAGGGACGTCAGGATCTTGGACCCGATCCTGTAAGTGCTTCGAAAGATAAGAGGCAGAAAAGTACCCCGAAGAGAAGTGACCCTCCCATAGGGTCCTACAAACAAGGTCTTACTAAAAGGGGGAATTAGGTCTGTATCATTCGTGTGGGGAGAGAGAGTGGGGTTATTAAAAGTAGAAATTTTGGGAGAACAGACCTTCTGTAGGTCAGACGATCTCAAGAAAGGGTAAGTCGTTACTCCGGGAGACCTGTAAAGGTGTGTAGTTCAGTGGTTCACGGAACGATCAGTGTAGGATATTTTCGATGAACCACGGATGATGTGTGGTCTATCCCGCAGGGAGTATCGAGTCAGCCATTTCTTAGTCGGACGTTATGACCTCTAGACCCAAGCTAAGGACCCACTCCTTCTAGGGGACCTCTTCCTTTACCGTTGGGTGAGGTCATAAGAACGGAACTCTTAGGGTACTTATCTCTTCGGGCCGCCCGAGGTCAAGTACCCCAACATTCTTAGACTGTACTGAATCACTGATTTGGTGGTGTGCGGTCTATTACGTGTCCTATGGAATGTTCGTATTAGAAGTATTATTTAGATATTCTACTTATATAGGTGAAAGATCTAATCTTTTAACTCTTTAACTTCATTAAATATCTTCCAATGTGTCGACCCTTTTCCGTCCAACAAAAGAATGGGACCGACCGAACTAAGGCAACGAATACAATTTAGGACTAGAAACAGAGGCACGAAAAAAGAATATGAAACTTTTGTTTGTTTGAGTCTTTTTCTCTAGTCTAAACACCAATGGTCTACACCCCTCCCCCATCCTACGTTCGTTAGTTTTCCATGTCTGTAGGTCAACATTCTATTAATTCATAATCCTCACAGTATGTGTTATACTATTTATATTGATTGTGGCGACACAATATATACCATATATACTTTTCGACAATTCTCTTCTTTAGGGTTCTCAAGAGTAGTGTTCCTTTTAAAAAAGATAAAGAAATTAAAACATAGACACACTCTACTACCTACAAGAAATTTTAAGCACACCATTAGTAAAACACTATACATATTCAATGTAGTAATACGACATTCGGAATGGAAATATGCCACGAGATACAGTTAACATAAAGTTATTTCGGTCTTCCTTTTTTAAGGACTAGAAATAGAGGTTCCAGTAAAGAAGAATGAAATTTGCGACAAGAGACTAATATTCTTACTAGATTCTTGGATATCAACGATCTATCTATCTTGTTGTAGGACACCAAGTTAACACTGATCATTATGTATAAACTCTTTACCGAAAAGAGAGAATTACTGACTATGTCTGTCCTTTGTTTTACTCAGATTAATCCAAAATACTTCGGTCAGTGAGCTTCGAAACCTAACTCTCTGCGGTTTTAACTTTATCCACTTGATTCTTTAGTCTGAATCATAAATAACTCAGGAAACCATCGAAGGAATGTATAGAATTTAATCACTGGACCTTCTACCCAATCAATAAAGTGAAGTAAAGTAGAGAGAAACCTTAAGATTTGACAAGGTTTCTAAATAAGTCAAACGTTTAACTACAGAAATTTTGGTGTCTTATCAACCTATAAATTTTACCTATTGGTTGTTCCTGGATGACGTCTCGTATACCTTGAGACGAGTTACAATACAACGTCAGACCTACTCTCCCCTCAAACCCCTCCTACCTATGTACATAATTATATACATACCGACTCAGGGAAACGACAAGTGGACTTTGACAATGGTGTAAAAAACAATTAGATGATGTGGGGTTGCGTTTTATTTTTAAAATTTTTGTTCGTTTGTTTTGGGTCTCTTATCGACCCGAAAACCCTCCTAAATTGGTGGATATGGATTAACACCAAGCTCAAACGTTTTAATAACTTAACCGTGTCTTACAAAACTGATGGTATGGATCTCGTTTTTACTAGGATTCGGAAAAATATAAATCTTACGATCTTGAGAAGAGACACAACTTAAACTGAAGTTTAAGAACCTGACACAGGGACCATATCATGTACTGTGAATCCAGAATCCTTCGTTAACAAAGATATTTATTTCTTACTTAACAATCAAATCAAATTATAATCCAAATTTTCAAAAACACGAATGAAAACAAGAAATATTCTGTTAAAGAAAAGGGGGTGGGTAAGAAGAGGGAAATAGGACGGAACCTAATCTTTACGAACAGGTACTTAGTCTTTTCGTGCAGATCTTTTACAAAGTGACGACGTACAATTTTTGAACACGTGTGTAATTAAATTCCAGGGAAACCCCCATGGGAAGAATACGAACAGTAAGTCTTAGAGTAAGTTCACATAAGAGTTCAGGGTTAGATTACAAAAGAAATAACGAATAAGTCCAATGGAACCACAGGTCCCGGTGTAGAAACTTAAGATCAGAGGAATTGGAAAAATATATAAGGATTATATATTCTTGTCATTTAAGACGGTTCAGTTGTCTTCGAATTTCCAATTTGGACGGTGTAGAGACGTTGTATAATTCCGTTCAGAGTCCTCCGACTACAAATAATTACAGATGAAACTTGGACTCGAGATACTTCTTACAGACCCATAACGTTCTAACGAAAATATTCATATAAAGAAAAGACAAAGATGGTAGATAGAATCCACTGGACGTAATCGATGACCCTACGTAGACAAACTTTGAATCTCCGACAAACACAGAAACAGAAACAACAGAAACAAAATCTCCAGTGTCACTAAGACCATCTCGGTCACTTTAGACAAATTCGTAAAGTAAAGAGAGACTCGAACTTTGAACCTCTCTCTCTCTCACTCCTTTCTTATACACCCTAAATATTGAAGTTTCAAGGTAGTAAAAGAAGTATATAATCTATTACTCGCAGTAAGTTTGAATCAAATGTTCAAAGAACCCACTACCGACAGTTTTTAGTGTGTGTGTTTTCATATCTTAAAGTTATCGATCGGATTTTCTGAATTTGGAATACTATGAATTAGTTTCGTTATAAAAGGTCAGAAGTCGGAAAACTCAAGAGAAAAAACTAAAACGAGCATACACAAATAATTGGTGTCTACTAAAGAAAAGACAAAAGTAACTGAACTGAGTCCTTTCGATTTACGGATTGATTTGGAGTTTAAAAAGACCACGGTTAATAAATGTTAAACATTACTTACAATTTTGTTTATGTATAGATAACTTGGTTTTTCTTTACAAATACTTAGTTGATTTTAGAACGGAGTGTAAGGGGTTAGACGTAAAATGGAGGACTCTGAATGACCTCCTCATTGATTGACGAAACCCCGGATGTGACTCCTATAAGAAAAGTCCTTTTATCTCGTAACCTGGTATCCAATAGTAAAAAAACCCTGTTAGAACCAAAACCCTATATTTCATTTCTTATAGTTTATTAGGGGTAGGAACAAAAATGGAAGACCATTGACGGTAGGTCGTCGAAGGGTCTACCGGAATCACGATTTCTCGGAATCACGATTTCTCGATTAGGTCCTCTACATTCTCTGTGTCCAAGCTAGGGACCCATTCCTTCTAGGGGACCTCCTCCCGTACCGTTGGGTGGGGTTATAAGAACGGACCTCTTAGGACACCTGTCTCCTGATTCAGGTACCCTAACATTTCTCAGTCTGGGCTGACTTCACTGAATCGAACGTCCGTGGGTACGTGTTTGACGGTAGGTGTACAAACATTACCACTCATAACAGTCTTTTCGGTTTGAATCCAAGCTACGTACTCTGTTCCACGAGTCCCGACCACGTGGACCTACTGGGACTCCCTACCCTACCCCTCCCTCCACCCACCCTCCCAGTCCTACCCCTTGTGTACATGTGGGTACCGACTAAGTACACTTACTTACCGTTTTTGGTGCTGTTATAACATTTCATTAATCGGAGGTTAATTTTATTTTTTATATATTTTTATGTATATTTTTTTCCTTTCGGTTTGAATTATCCGTGGATGTCGACCTCTTTTCACGATTACTCCGTTGGGGTCGAGACGGAGGAGGGTGGGGCCTTACGTCTACACAACAAAAGATTTAGTCCCCTTCGAAAGAGTCACCTCGACGAGTCCCTCGACACTTGTAACACTGTAATTGTTCCGGGACGACGTCATCAACGAGGAACCGTAAGACAGAACCGGTACGACTGTAGACTTACCGCCAAGATAACACTGCGAAAACTGTCGACAGGTCTCTCTCGTCCGTCTCTCTTGTCGTCCATTCCGTCCGGCAAACACGTTTTACGAATCCACACTACGAAAACGGTCGTTACCCTACCCTCTCTTCCTTGGGTTCGCGGTCGGGGAGGAGTCCCTCCTTGGTTACTTTAGTTAGGTACCGAAAGGAAGACATTCCCACCCCTTAAATAACGAATGGCTTCTCGGTACTCAGGACACAAAGGTAAATACTTTGTCTCATCTCTTTCTCCTCGTCACCCCCGACGACCTTTCACTTTGAGGTTCCGTACGTCACACACGATTCAACGAAGTCAGCATAGACTGAGAAACACTGGGATACCTGGTATCGGACGGTCCGAGGAGACAGAGGTCCGTTCTTAAGACCTCACCCAACCGTACGACAGGAGGTCCTCTAGAAGGGCTGGGTCCCTAGCTTGGGAGTAGAGTATAAAGGACGTAACCGTCCGCCCAAGAAATGGTGATCGCGGTGGACCCTTCGGCCTTTGAGGTGATCCATTGGAGGCTAAGACACGGGAGAGAGTCCAGGAACTCGTTTTACCCTTTACCAAGCCACTTTGGGTTTGTGAGGTTCTTAGGTCTACCCGTGGGGCCCTTGGAGTGGCGGTCGCGGGAGGCCTCGTCCCACTGTCTCGACCTTTCTCTCGACTCTTCCTTCCTACGACTCTAGGTCCTCGCCCTCATGGTGGACTTCCTCGACGCCCTCGTCGACAGGTTTGTCTGACACCGGTAGCGTCTCGAGTGCCTCCTCGAGGTCTTGTTCACGTAGGTCGACTTGTTCGAAGTCCTACACCACGTGGACGTCCCTCCTTCGGACGGGGCCCGTAGGGGCCTGTTTCACGGAGAACTCCAAGTCGCCTTCTGGAGCCCTAACCAGAGGGAGGTGTCGTCCTCCCCTCGCTTCCGACCTCAGAGGCGGCTCGGTTGGTGGGCTTGGATACTGGAGTTGTTTGGGGGGCTTAAAAGGAAACTCTTTCGTTCTCAGTCTTTCCTGAGGTCCATTCTACAAGGGGGTCGAAAAACCGAGGCTTACGCAAGTATACTACTTTGCAATCTCACGATAAATCACTCAAAGGAGTCACCTGTTCTCACATACTTGGAAAAGTCTAAAACCTATAGCCCCGACTCCTTCACTAAACGAAACGTTGTTTCAGAGGGAACTTAGTCCTGAAGAGAACTTCCGTCTTGAACACGACATGGAGCTGAAACTAAGGACTAAACATATTGGTTCCTCGACTCGAATGTTTTCAGTAAAGACACTAGAACTTTTGGGATCCCCTCACTTTTCCATCAAAATCTTTCTGATGGGAAGAGAGAAGGATATCTTCACCTGAATTGCCACATGTGTCTAGTGTGTCATAATTATACATATCGTTTTCAGTGAAGAATCGTGAAGACAGACATTCTCAGTACTTTTTCCCTATTCTACCATGGAGATTCCCCTTACTTAAGTAAGTAAGTAGGGTGTCAAGGTGAACTCGTGACGGAAGACGGTCGGAGACACAATCTACGATTCATATATAATCACTTATTTATCTGTGTCTCGGAGAGAGAACGGCCCTACCATATGTATCTTTGTTCATTTGTGACATATTAACAATTAACTCTGTTTAATATACTACTTTGTCTGTCGTATCACCCACCATAGACCCCAACCCCCACTCTTCCCGTTCCTCCGTTGTCTTAATCCTAACAGTGTCTCCGGTCCGTCTTCTCCACTGGAACTTGACTCTGGGTTTCTTCTTTTTCCTTGTATCTGGTCCACCTCGTAAAGTCCGTACCCGTTGTTAATGTTCGATCTTCATTAAAATTTTAATTCCTAGAAATTTTCTTTACATTAATAAATGGTGTTGGAAGAACACACACGTACACACACACATACATACACACACACACCCACACAGAAAAAGACCGATTTCTAACTTAAAGGGTTGGTCCTTTCTAACTGATCTTTGTAGTACTTAGTCTCAGAGGAAAGACGTGACAAAAAGTCACTCATTTTAAAGAATCAACTTTAATCTATGAAACGGAACTAACAGAACAGACTCGGACCTAGGAAGAAAGTTTTACGTTCTAAACACTTTACTCTTGTCGAAAATTAACTAAGTGTATACTCAATACATTTAGTTCTATTTTGTAGACTGAATTTGTTTATTCACTAATTAAAACTGTTGTCCTAATATTTCCCTCCAAATTAAGTAGTCAAACAACTGGCACGAACCGTGTATCACTTACTAGCTATTCATAAACAATTCCTTTGTTCAGTACGACTTCATAATTAGTATTATGACACACAGACTTTCTTAGACAAATTATAACCTCAAATCTTCTCAAAAAAAAAAATTCGGTTCTCAAATAAATAAACAACCAAATCTTTTCAGAATAGATAAGGATAACGTTTGTATTATTAATAAAGAAAAATTACTATACTTAAGTCTTTAATATTTACGACGAATGTTTAAATATGAACAAAAAGTTAACTTGTAGTACCATACAAGAGAAAACTACATATTCCATATACACATGTATTATTAATAGTATATAATACGTAATATAACCCCGAAGGGTGCACCGAAACACCATTTCTTAGACGGACGGTTACGTCCTCTGTGTTCTCTGAACCCAAGTTAGGGACCCGGTCCTTCTAGGGGACCTCCTCCTTTACCTTCGGATGAGGTCATAAGAACGGAGTCTTTAGGGTACATGTCTCCTCCGACCACCCGACGTCAGGTACCCCAACGTCTCAGGCTGTACTGACTCTGACTCGCACGTGTGTATGTAACATAATGACATATCACAAACAACGACAACTTAGTGATCTAACACAGGTTGAGAAACACTGGGGTACCTGACGTCGTGTGACCCGAAGGACAGGAAGTGTCAGAGGACCTCAACCGAATTTGAGTACAGGTAACTCAATCACTACGATTGGTTGGTAGACGTAACAGGTGAAGACGGGAGTCAGAAGGGGTCGTAGTCCCAGAAAAGATTACTTAGCCGAAAAACGTAGTCCACCTATTTCATAACCCCGAAGTCGAAGTCGTAGTCAGGAAGATTACTCATAAGTCTCAACTAAAGGAAATCCTAACTAACCAAACTAGAGGAACGACAGGTCCTCTGACGGCTCTCAGAAGAGGTCGTGGTGTTAAACTTTCGTAGTCAAGAAGTCGTGAGTTGGAAACCCCAGGTTGAGAGTGTAGACATGGACTGATGACCTTTTTTGTATCCAAACTGATATACTTGGAAACAGCCGTTTCACTACAGAGACGAAAAATTATACGACAGATCCAAACAGTATCGAAAGGAAAATTCCTCGTTCGTAGAAAATTAAAGTACCGACGTCTGTATCAGACGTCACTAAAACCTCGGGTTCTTTTAGACAGGAACGAAGGTGTAAGGGGAAGATAAACGGTACTTCACTACCCTGACCTACGGTACTAGAATCAAAAAACTTACAACTCAAAATTCGGTCGAAAAATGATAGGAGAAAGTTCTCAGAGAAATCAAAGAGGAGTGAAAGACAGTAATCCCACCATAGTAGACGTATAGACTCCAACAACTATAAAGAGGACCGTTTGAAATGACATATATGCTCGGGTAACGATAGACCTTTCTAAAGACACCCATTAATTATATAACACGAATACATATCATATGTATTAAAAACGTCCATTATTAAAAACAACCATTTACTATATAACACGAATACATTCCATATATATATATGGAATGTATTCGTGTTACATAGTACGTGTATATGATATGTATTCGTGTTATATAATAAATGGGTGTCTTTAAGAAAGTCTATCTTTACACGAACATATAGATCTTCACACTCTCTTACATTATCGTTAAGTAGAAGAAAATGGTAGAAGGATGTAGAGGGTGCTCTAAAATGGAGTACTTCCTTCTAATAAAAGTTAATGAAACAAGGTTTCTAAATACAGGTAAACTCATAAATATGGTCATAAATACAGGTAAACTCATATATATGGTCTTCATAAAGACCACAATCCATTGCTTTGGTGAGGTCTATTTACGTAAGGAGAACTAAAAATATTCGAGATAATATTGTTCTATTTCCTTTAGTCGTCGATCCGTGTCAAGTGACAACTCGGTTTAACGGAGACATCACTCACCCTGTGTCTTCTCCTTTCTGTAATATCGGGAACTCATTCCTACTCGTTACTAAGGGGAGTTTGTAGAATTTCCGTTCGGGTTCTCATGTTCAAACGTAATCCCTGTTCTACTTCTTTCTCCTATTAACTAAGACATTACTAATTCAGGAGTTTTTTGGTCTAATTTAGGAAATACAGAAGTATTAGGGAAATACGAAAGTATCTCGGAAAACCAAGATTTACCTTTTTGATTAATCTTATATCCTCGATGAGAAAACAAAATAATGGGGAACATCTGTAAATACGAAGTTAAAAGGGAAGGTTTTTCAGAAAAGGGAATTCAGACCTTATTACGCAATTTGTATCTATCGATTGTAGTGGTTAAGTCTCTAAATTTCATAAGGTCAAAAAACTTTCAAAAGTCATAATTTTAAGTGAAAGGTAAAACGTCATCAAGGTCGAACTCCCTTTCCGAAATTCATTTCAAACTTATAAAATTAAGTATTTAAAACATTCTTTATTGAAAGATCTTCAATCTTTTCTATCCTAACCGTAAGTGGCTATGTTACTAATACCTGCCATGGTGACAAACCCGATGAAAAGGGTTCGTTGAGGATAATCTGTAATCTCTTAAAAGTCTATAGTCAGTTTTACCACGGAAGTAAATAACCCAACCGGTTTTTCAAGTAATCTCAAAAAGACATTCTACCAAGTCTTTTTGGGTTTGATTGAAAAACCGGTTGGACCATAAAAATCCAAGAGTACTAAATAAACAACTTGAAATATTTCCAAAGACCGACTCAAGTACTGATTAGAACAGAGACGATTATACATGGTTGATGTAAAACCTAGTCCAGAGGGAGATGTGGGAGTTAGACTTTCGGTAACCCACAGATTAAACAGAAAAACAGTTTTTCCGCCAGAGACTACTCATGAATTGTTACTCGTTCTTTCACTCCCCTCTGAGGACGTCAGTTGTCGTACTCCCTGTATCCGTCCTGACTCTCTTTGGTCTCTCCCTTTACTATGTACACCTTGCACCTCCAAGTCTAAGTCCTTAAGTACTCTCTGAGAGTTTGGGTACAGTGGTGTCAGACACTCAAACGTCTCCGGGGACCCGAGTTTACATGATATTTACCGTTCACTTGGATTCGTTAACGGTCCGTCGGGTGAGTACAGTAGAGACACATGAATATCCTGGACTTCCCCATCGAATTTACCATATCAATGTGGAGGGACGAAATGAACCTCCTTGAACATACGAGATCACCGTAACCTCTTGAGAACTTTAAACAGAAAACGTTTTAAGTTTTCCGATGAAAAATTCTAGTCCAAGATCTTATTGGGTCACGACAGGGTCTCTTAAAAGACGTTACTACCTTTACAGGATATTGGACACAACGGACTATGTCATCGGTTATCGTATATACGCCGACAACTCGGGATCTGTACACCGGTCACGGGACTCCTTAACTTAAAAATCAAAGTTGAATAAAATTCTAATCTATTGGTGTACCCAGATTACTGGTGACATAACCTATGACGTAAAGACCGACTACATCAAAGTTGACATTGGCGATAGAGGACTCTAACCTTATTACTGGATCACTACAAACCCCTCTGGAAATATCTGTTCTATTCTGGACACAAGTCATAGTACTGTCTCAGTATCTTTCACTCTTACTCGACCAACTTAACCCCACCTATGGTACAGTAGAAGTTGACGTATTTAGACGTTAACTAGTGTCAGAAAGTATCCCTACGCCGACACACAGGTGACTGGTGAACTCTAGTAGTCTTCGTGTGTCGGCGCACCCGTGCATCGGGTAAAATATCTAGGAGTCGGAATGACTTGATAGTATTTAGTACTACTCAGTCTCGTAATGTCATATAGTTTATGAGACTAGAGACTAAATTTAAATAATACTATTGATATCTTCTAAAACCTCTTCCTTTACCGTTGGATGAGGTCACAAGAACGGACCTCTTAGGGTCCCTGCCCCCTCGGACCACCCGACGGCAGATACCCCAACGTCTCAACCTGTGCTGACTTCGCTGAATCGTCGTCATCTTCTTATCTTCTAAATCTCGACCTTCTTGGAATCTCCAACAAAGTACGAAGAGGGGATGACCTCTTCACTCCTTTGTCCACGTCCCCTCAACGTCTTATCCGGTACCATTCACCGTCTCGACTCTAATCTTGGGTTCTAAGAACTGAAACTTTAGTCAAAAAAAGAGAGGTTTTCGGAGCACAATGAACTTTTGACCTAAAAGGAGAACCACCTACAGTTTGAGTTTCTGCGATGGTTCGGTTTCTCGCCCTCTTCCTTCCTAAATAAGGAACGTCGTCATTTCTCTTGTGGCCCCTATAAAGAGTTTCGTCATCCAGGGATTGTCGTTTTGACCCGTTCAAAATTCGATTCCCACGGACGCATAAATGCTTGTCTGAACTCGACGACGACGACGACGACGATTCAGCGAAGTCAGCACAGGCTGAGACACGCTGGGGTACCTGACGTCGGATGGTCCGAGGAGGAGGGTACCCTAAAAGGTCCATTCTCATGACCTCACCCAACGGTAACGGAAGAGGCTGTCTGAACTCGTCACACACGGATAAGTACCTCCCGGACCTCGTCTCCGTTTAAGTCGTGTCTCAACTTCGTTTCTGACTCTCTCAGGACCGAGATCGACTAATTTTAGTTGTTTCCAGTCGTTTCCAGGTGTAGTAGTAAGGAATCCAAGGTCAGTCAGACCACCAACTCTGAGTTCCCTCAAAACCTAGGACGTTTTATCAAGTTCTTACACAAAGTCAGACTAGAAATAAAAACTTTATCTTGGACCCTTAGAAATGTTGACTAAATAACAGAGACTATACCAATTCAATATAAGACCGGACTACCTCTCGTTCCTAACCCTGGTCCGAATCTAGTGTTTTACCAAATTCCGAATTTTACAGAAGAGAATACAGTTGTTCACTATCGAGCAAGAGAAGAGGATCCCCAGGGACTGGGATAGACGAATGTGTACACAAGAATTTCGTTGGGTGTTTCTAATTTCCGGAGGTCAGTCCAATCAAACCCGTGGTCAGACGAGATAAAACTATCCGGGATAAGAGACCATCCTTCTTGTTACCACGAAGGACCGAAGAAGGTTCGTCTCAACTCACCTCGAATAGACAAAGTAATTATAAGTGGTCCACGACCTAGGAGTCTCAAGTCCGGACACACTTTTTCTGTGTCTCTTACCAAAACTAGACCACTATGTCTGACACTATATAGACCTCCCCGTACTTACCCAAGGTTTTACTCGTGTCACGAAGAGTTCCGACTCTTGACTTATAGTTCCCGTTTCCACCCGTTCTTTCTCGAGTCTAGCGTAAAGACAGGCACAAACTGGACGGAGCTTGTGGTTCTGTTGGCACAGAGGTCTCCAGTCTGGAAAATGACTTTAATTTAAAAGACAGATACATCTGTAACAAATCGTTTGAAGTCGTGGCCGTCTTGTTTTAATGTTCGAGTACGTCTCACAGACCACCTTGTGTCCGTCTAATTAGTCTCTGTAGACCGTTCAACGACCATACTGACGGAAAGTGATTCTTGTGAATTTGATAGTAAACTTTGATAACAAGAAGAAACTTTTCCTTTCTATTTTGTTTCTGAACGACAAACTGAAGTCTACAACTGAGATCACAACCCTTCCTGTTAATCAGAGTAAACAGTGAGGGTGGGGTCCTCGTCTTATCCATTTTCACCTTGTACGAGCACTCAGTGGGAAAATTTGTTCTATACCTTTTTGTCGTTCCTTCTCATACAAACAATAGTAAACAAGAAGCACAGATTTCGTCACGACTTGTAAAGTTAGACGGAAGATTTTTACGCCGAGAAGATGACTCGTTTTCATAAAGGTACCTTACTCGTACTAATATCATTATTGTTGTAAATATGTAGTGATTACTATACGGTCTGTGGTGAGACTCACGAAGTGTTTATACCTTAATAAATTAGGAGTTTCATTTGTATACTCTACATATAATCATAATAGTGTCAGTATTATCTATACTAATAATATATGGTAAAATATATACTCTTTTGACTCCGTATGTTTTAATTTATTAACGGACTCCAATGTGTCGAAAATGACAACCTTCACCCTAAGTTTTGGTTCTTTACACGATAGATAAGCTCCCTGAAAGAACCACTAGATCACCGATTCTGACACGAGGATTACGTCCCCCGAGTCCAAGCTAGGGACCAGTCCCTTGATCCAGGGTATACGACGTCGATCTGGGTTACGTCGGTTTATTTATTTATCAAAAAATTTTTCAGACAAGTCTCGTTTCTGACACACAGTGTCTTGGTAGAATTTATAGAACATTATTGGAGTTGATCTTTTCTTAGACTTTTTCTTGTAAATATATGTATAAATATATAATATATACATATGTTTATGTGTGTACGACTTAATGAAAACGACATAGTCAAGTCGAGTCAAGTCAGTGAGTCAGTACAGACTAAGAAACACTGGGGTACTTGACGTCGTACGGTCCGGAGGGACAGGTAGTGGTTGAGGACCTCAAATAGGTTTGAGTACAGGTAATTCAGCCACTACGGTAGGTCGGTAGAGTAGGAGACAACGGGGGAAGAGGAGGACGGGAGTTAGAAAGGGTCGTAGTCCCAGAAAAGGTTACTCAGTCGAGAAGAGTAGTCCACCGGTTTTATAACCTCAAAGTCGAAGTCGTAGTCAGGAAGGTTACTTGTGGGTTCTGACTAGAGAAAATCCTACCTGATCAACCTAGAGGAACGTCAGGTTCCCTGAGAGTTCTCAGAAGAGGTTGTGGTGTCAAGTTTTCGTAATTAAGAAGTCACAAGTCGGAAGAAATATCAGGTTGAGAGTGTAGGTATGTACTGATGACCTTTTTGGTATCAGAACTGATCTACTTGGAAACACCCGTTTCATTACAGAGACAAAAAATTATACGACAGATCCAACCAGTATTGGAGGGAAGGTTCCTCATTCGTAGAAAATTAAAGTACTGACGTTAGTGGTAAACGTCACTAAAACCTCGGGGGTTTTATTTCAGTCGGTGACAAAGGTGACAAAGGGTAAGATAAACGGTACTTCACTACCCTGGTCCACAATGCTAGAATCAAAAGACTTACAACTCGAAATTCGGTTGAAAAAGAGAGAGGAGAACTTGAAAGTAGTTCTCCGAGAAATCAAGGAGAAGTGAAAGACGGTATTCCCACCACAGTAGACGTATAGACTCCAATAACTCTAAAGAGGGCCGTTAGAACTAAGGTCGGGTCGTAAAGAGTACTACATGAGACGTATATTCACTTTATTCGTCCCACTGTTATATGACGGAACTACATGAGGAAAAGGATAAACCTTGGTCAGACAACAAGGTACAGGTCAAGATTGACAACGAAGGACTGGACGTATATCCAAAGAGTTCTCCGTCCAGTCCACCAGACCATAAGTTCAGTTCATATGAGGTTTTTTTCTTTTTTCAAGTAATATTGTTTATATGGTTTTACTTTTAATCTCCTCCCAAGAAATATAAAATCAACCAACCGGAATATTTTTTAATCTATATATCAATCTTTCTTTCTTTCACTTCAACGAGTCAGTACAGACTGAGAAACTCTGGGGTACCTGACATCGGGTGGTCCGAGGAGACAGGTACCCTAAGAGGTCCGTTCGTATGACCTCACCCAACGGTAAAGGAAGAGGTCACTAGAAGGACTGGGTCCCTAACTTGGGCCCAGAGAGAGTAACGTCCGTCTACGAAATGGATGGGAGACTCGGTGGTCTATCTGTGTAAAGATTAAAAAAAACTATACCAACGTTTGTCGAGGGACGATAACAATAAAGAAGGACTTTTGACACGAAGCTCTTTCACTACGGGAAAATAGTCAAACGTCACCTCCTTTAAAAACGATTCACACCTTCCCTTTGTTTGAAAAAAAAGAAGGTTCTCCATCACTGAATCTACAACGACAAACCTCTCCCAGAAATAAACGTAAAATGTATCTAATAACTCCTAAAAATTCTCACATACATGTCTGAATTAATAATCAACCTGTTAATTGTTGTAAGTACGTATACGAACACTGATAACAGAATTGGATACAGAAGTCTGTTCGTTTTTTTTTTTTTTTTACTTCGAGAGTCATTTATGTTCCCTTCCTTTTTCTCTTTCCAGGTCAACACTCCACTATACTACCGACACTTCGACACTCACTTTCCTAGACCTAAGACACAGGTGATTTTCAACAGTCTTACGAACTTTAGTCTTCAAATACAAATTATCGTCATTGCACGTAAATCTGTAGGTCTAGTCTCGACCGATGAGTCCTTGACCCACTCTTCTGGTTCACAAACCGATTGACGATCTCCAGACATCAAAAGACAAATAATAGAGTTCCTCTGACCTCCAACCACAATTGAAATTGGAATCTGGTTTCCACTTTACTTTCCAGTCTCCGTAAGTTGTCGAACGAGTCCCAGTAGACGACTTGGTTCAACGGTCACGCTCAGACGGACCACCCCTTTCCACACAAGAGATCGTGACACACGTCGGACGTTTGACTTACCAAGGGGAACCCCAACCCGGTACCACCCCCTTCCCTACCCGTCACGAAAAGTTGCAGTCGTGGGTCGGGAACAGTGAAGGATGGGACGGAAAAGAAGGAAGAGAGCTCTTCGGTTTCCCGCACCCGAGAAGAGGGGGACGTGGAGTGACTCAGGAGACAGTTGGAGGGTTTAATGGAAGTCGAACCAAATATCAGAGTGAGACAAGGAAGAGCGGAATAGGAGTGTAGAGGGTCAGATAGTCAGCGATCTATAATCTCTTTTATAAATTAATACGCAGTCCTTTGTAAGTCCTGAGCTCTTGATTAGTAACACTTCTTAGTTTTTACATTCACGGAAAAGATTCATGGCTCGATTGAGCCTCGGGGGAACGGGAGGGAACTGCAAATTATAAGGACTCAATATCGTACAAGACACTACAAAAATATAATACGTTTTGGGTGTCGGTAAAAACTGGGTTATAGGAACCGACCCATTAAGGGAAATGCAGAAGTCTACTTGTGTAAGTCAAGTCAAGTTGTTTACAAATAACTCATAACTTAAGAAATTAAAACAAGAAAAGAAAGAATCAAGAAAAGCAGAAGAGAGGGAGTAAAGAAAGTGAATGTACAAATAAAACAAACGAGGATTAAAAGAAGGTGATAGTCGTAATCTGATCATAGTCACCGGCATTCATGATTAAAGATCATGGATTATATCCGGTCCGTTCGGACGACCCACTCACAATAACATACTCCGAATGCTTCGTATTCATTGATCGGGGACAACCAGAAGTCATCGAGGACTTCGACCCATTGGTAGTGGATCTACGGCTCTGTCGACGGTGCATTAGTCTTGTTGAGACTTTGGACGTGAGTAATATAAAACGGACGAGAGAAAAATTAAATATCCTATAAATATCGTCAAACACCTAGACGAACGGAGATTTATTCAATGAGGTCCACTTATATCGTCCCGACTGAAACAAAAAAAGAAATAACCACATATCAACTAAATTTTACACAATCAAAGACGACATGTCGTTTCACTTAGTCAATATGTATATAGGTGAGAAAAAATCTAAGCAAAGGGTATATTTAGTAACTTTTTCACTTTCACTTTCACAATCAACGAGTCAAGTCAAGTCAAGTTAAGTCAACGAGTCAACACAGGCTGAGAAACGCTGGGGTACTTAGCGTCGTGCGGTCCGGAGGGACAGATAGTGGTAGAGGGCCTCAAGTGAGTCTGAGTGCAGGCAACTCAGGTACTACGGTAGGTCGGTAGAGCAGGAGCCAGCAGGGGAAGAGGAGGACGGGGGTTAGAGAGGGTCGTAGTCTCAGAAAAGGTTACTCAGTTGTGAGTCAGCACAGAATAAGACGTTGAGGTACCTGATATTGGACTGTCTGAGGAGACAGGTACCTCAAGAGGTCCGTTCTTATGACCTCACCCATTGGTAAAGAGAGAGATCCCCCAGAAGGACTGGGTCCGTAGTTTGGGTCCAGAGGACGTAACGTCTACCTCAGAAATGACAAACTCGGTGGTCCCTTCTGGCATCAGTAACGTCTCATAATTCGTCTCAAGGACATGATATGTCGTCCAGGAATAAGCATAGGAAAATATAGATCACCATCCATATACAGTTAAGGTTAGAGGGTTAAAGAGAGAGGAAGGGGTGGTGGTAAGGGGGACCATTGGTATTCAAACAAAAGACATAGACACTGAGCTAAAACTAAAACATTCAAGTAAACATGCTAATCTAAAGTGTATATTCACTATATTAAACTACAAACAGAAAGAGACAGACTGAATCATAATAGTAACGATCCGGGTAGATACAACGAAGTTTACCGTAATAAAGAAAGAAAAACTACCGACTCATTATAAGGTACCATATATACATAGTGTAGAAGAAATAGGTAAGGAGACAATTCCCTGTAAACCCAACGAAGGTAGTACAGGACTGATAACATTTGTCTATCCTCCGAAACTTATCTATCTATCAACCGAAACTTACTGACAGGACCCCCTGACCCGTCTCGGTGAATACTGAAAATTCACAGAAGACTTTACTCAATGAGAAAAGACTGGGTAAAAAAGGAAGTGTGTGCAAAGTACGGTAAGGTCTGTGACGGGTAAAGGAACGATCTCACGGTCCCCTCTCACACCGTCTTTATCACACTTACTCTTCTGTCACCGGAAAAGAGGATCGGACAGGTCAGTCTCTCTCCGTAGTAGTGACTGAAGACGGTCACGTCAGTCAAAAGTCTCCACGTTTCAGACTCGTCAAATCGAGGATAGCGACTGAAAAAGATCGTAAAATTTGACGTCAACTTAAGAGTTCTTCCCCCTTTTTCAGATTTCGGTTCCTTTTCAAAAATCTGAGACCGCCATGGAAGATACATCTTCTATGTAAACAACATTAATAGAAAATCGATTTGAAAAAAGAAAAAATTTCAGAATAAAATTCTATTAAACAGACGAGGGGAGGTACGGTTGAAAGGAATCTTCGTAACGACTCAACATCTAAAAAGTCGTATCACAACGAACTGTCTTAAAAAACAAAAAGTTCGAGATACCAGTCCTTACCGGTCCTCTATTAAATATACATTAAGTATAATTTCACACTTCCTAGTCCTTGAGGACTAAAGGAAAATTAAGAAGATCCTCATAAACAAACAGTACTGTGTGAGTAACATTAATCATTTAAAGTCCGTGGTTAAAAATAGTTCGAGACTCTTTACACCTTCTTTCTAACCATCGAAGATCAGAGAAGAGAGCTCTACTCCACTCTTTTTCTCTTCTTTTTTCACTCGTCCCTTTCTATGATAAACTATAAAGAACCTTGATCTTTGAGTCTCTTTGAGACCACACAAACAAAAGATAACAACCTATTGTTCAATAGTGTCTAAATCGTCGAAGTTCGTTACGTATAAACAATAGAATCGTAAAGACACCCAGTCCTCAGTTCCGATACTCCAGTAGACGAGTCTCAAAGTGTTCCGACGTCAGTTCCATAGGTGGTCCACACAAGGAAAAATCACGAAAGAGATTTTCCTCCTACAGGAAGAGATTCGAGGTCACTGACAACTGTTTTAAGTCACGGAACACCACCATCCTGACTCCACGGGTAAAAGAACGACTGACAGTCGGTCCCCGACGAGAGTTAAGGACCACACTCCAGACGGGTGTCAAGGACCAGGGTATACAGGATGTGTCCCCGGTAGATTGATGAAACCAAGTGGACCTCTTAGAGAATAATGACAACCGATTTTTCTACTTCAGAGTATATTGTATGTGACCGGTTGGGATGGTAGTGTCAACGACATAAGACAACCATTCCTCGTTCAGGGTCTAAGGGAGAGGTGAGTTCCCCTCACCTGATGTATTCTCATACTGTGGTCTACCTATCTCTAACACCCCGGTAGAACCTTAAGACGTGTGGTATGGTCGAGGAAACTTAGAGACCACACTCTAAGAGATCGTTTCTTACAACCGGTACGCCCTATACATTTCGGTATATATTTTTCGGGTCTCAGAACCTGTACGCATAATTATCGTCGTATAGGCGTACTAGGTCTGCGGGTAACTACCTACTTATCTATTTGTCTTACCTCACATACGTATACTACTCAATAATAAGTCGGAATTCTCTCTCACCCCTTTGGGAAGGAAAAGTACGATGTTATACTTACTTGGAACTTCAGTAATACGATTCACTTTATTCAGTCGGAGTTTTATTATTTATAATAATAAGGTGAAATAAAAGTCATGGATCTCTCAGTCTAAGGATCTATGTATTTCATCTTACCCAAAGGTCCCCGACCCTCCTCAAGAACAAATTCAATAACAAATTATCCATGTCTCAAAATCAAACCCTTCTACTCTTTTCAAGATCTCTACCTGCCACCGTTGTCAACGTTTTATAACCCTTACGTAAATTACGGTGACTGGACACGTGAATTCTTATCAACGCTACCATGTCAAACACAACACATAAAATGGTGTTAACTTTTTTTATTTACGGACTCCGACTAAACTGTCGTACAGGGACTCACGGTCCGACAAAGTCTAAGGTATATCCTACGACCCTTCTTCCTTATTCTCATTACTAACAGTGAAAGGACGTAAATAACCAATAGAACATTTCCTGTTAGTCTATATCGTTTCAGAACACTTTTTACTTGTAGTCAACTAATAATTAATTAGTCGACGATTAAAGAATTATCATTGACTAACTGACGAACAACGCGGAAGTCATCTCCGAATAAGGGTCGTGACACCCTTTTATCTCCCTTTTTTCGTCGAAGACTGAGGGAACACAAAAAAACAAATGTCGACATTAAGAATTCACGTTTACGTGTAATATTAGTGGTCCCCTCATCATTTTTCATGACCACAGGACCACGTTGGGGCTTCCTTAGACTAATTTAGCCAAACTCCACTCCTGGGACCCATGTCCTAAATGTCTACCAGGGAACTACTAAGATTACACGTCACTGTTAACTCTTGGTAAAAAAATATCCTTGTCCGGAAGGACGTCGACTGGGGTCTTTATAAGTTAAACTGTGAAATTCTCGTTACGAGTAATGGCTGCAGATTTTCTTGATAAATGGTAAAGATGGATTAATAGTACGTCGTGTTACTACTATTACGGGTAGTAACACACACAGTCTAATTACCGGAATCTTTGACACCAACAAAAGTTGGAAAGTAACAAGTTGAGATAAGAACCTAGGAGGGTCCTTGACCTAGTAGACGTGTGTAAATTCTTTCCCTCTCTCTTTACAACATTCGTACTTCATTGTCATTTGTACTAATTTAATGTTGACATGAATTAATGTACCCGGTATATCTCATTCTCCCAACTGTCCTCCTTCAGTACGAATAAAAGACTAATGGGTGCCTTACTGGAGTAGAAAAGTACCATCGAAGAGTTTAATATTTTCACACGTAAACAATCGATAATAAAGAACAACTAAATAATGAGTTTTTCAAAACTTTCACTTTTCACTTTCGCAATCAGAGAGTCAGCACAGGCTGAGAAACACTGGGGGTACCTGACATCGGGCGACCCGAGGAGACAGGTACCCCTAAGAGGTCCGTCCTTATGACCTTACCCAACGGTACAAGAGGAGACCTCCTAGAAGGGTTGAGTCCCTAACTTGATCTAAGAAATGGTAGACTCGGTGGTCTCTTCGGAATAGAACGAATAAAAGACACGGACAAAACACCCACTGACCGTAAAGGGTAAAGGCGAGAAGAAAGAAATGCGTCTAAAAAATTCGACCTTTAATTTACACGAAATACAATCAAGGCAACTCAGGGATGTAACACAGTCCACGGTAAGACCTAAAATCCATCTCTTTCTCCTTTCCCATCAGTGTGGGAACTTCTAGTGTCAGACAAACCCCTTTAATTTTACATAACGTCAGAACGTATTAACTACAGGATTCTCTACCCATATACTTCCTCCCTTCCTCGTAGTAAACGAAACACCCTAGTTCCTTTGGACGTACCTTCTCGACCGTAACTGGACCCAAAACTCCTCCTCACCTACCGACCCTCTGTTTCATCGGACCGTGTAGACCTCCAGACACTCGGACCTCATGGGACTCGTATCCCTCCGACTTGTCCACTCCCCAGACCTGATAGTCTTCAAAATAAATGTAGTAACTTCTCAGAGGAAATTATTTATCGTCGCCTAGAGTTCATATCATGAAAATCTCGATACAATTGAGTTTCTAAAATTTCAACGACCATTGAATGACTGGATATTATCATGGTGATAGCGAAGACATTATATAAAATACACGGTCCGGTATAAGAATCACGAGACATACCAATTGATTGAATTAAGAGTATCTTTAGGATACTGGACACCTGACACAAATAACAGTAAAATGTCGACTCTTTTGAACTCTAATTCACTGAACGGGTTCCAAGGTGTTGAATATTCCCTGTCTTAATCCTTAGTTCGGGACCATAATATCGAAAACTAGAACCCGGGAGATGTTTATACGGAATAGTATACGAAAGATAAGCATATATACTAATTCGATACTTTACGGTGTGTTCATTTAAACGGAACCGGAAACACGAGTGTTCTTTATGAACTGTCTATTCTTTCATCCACCTCCGGGGACCAGGGATGACCCGTGACTCGAAACACGTTTCTTCAAACGTTCTGTGTAAGATACCGGACTGTTTTTGTTTGTCACTCTTGTGTCCGGACATCATTTGTCCTGGTCACTTCCTTCTACCTCTCGGACCGAATTGTTCTTGACAGTCACCTGAAACTGTTTAATTTGAAGGACTTCGTTGGCTCTCCTGTCCTTAAATAACGAAGTTTCTTACAACTAATAAATTCAACCCCCATATTTTCCTAATGTTTTCCTAATAGTTACCTGGACGGTGACTACCCGTAGTTAAGCTCTAGGTCGGGATAACCTCCTTGAAACTTGACTCGTATCCCAGAAACGTCACGAAGAAACACCAAAGGTCTTGAAAAGGGTAGGGTGAGAAGGGGTCTGTTTTCGTAGGATATTGATGATGATAACGGTTGTTGTTGATAATGACGGTAAATAATCCTTACATAACCGTAGAATAGAATCAATTCACGTATCATAGACATACTGTATCCAATACTAATGAGTCGAGAAAAATGTCCCCTCTTTAGACTCCAAGTCTTTCCAATTCACTGAACTGGTTCCAGTGTGTCGATCGTGCACCGTCTCGACTTTAAACTTGGATCCTAGAAGACGGAGGTTTCGGTATATGTGTAAAATCGAAAATTCACTTAAAAATTAACTACACGAGTTTAGTATTTTACTCGTGTGGGTACATTGGAGGTTTGTCTAGTCCTTTATCTTAGAAGGAATGGTCATGGAGTCTTCGGGGAGACGAGGGACGTTAGGGATAGATAAAGTTTACACATACACAATGCGGGGTGAGAAACACTGGAATATGTAACATCGGGAGGTCCGAGGAGATCGGTACCCTAAGAGGTCCGTTCTTATGACGTCATCCAACGGTACGGGAGGAGGTCCCCTAGAAGGACCGGGTCCCTAGCTTGGACGCAGAGGGCGTAACCGTCCGTCTAAGAAATGGGGATGGTGGTGGACCCTTCGGGTGAAGTTTCCATCGTGAACATAATAGTTTATAATGATACGGATAAAAAATTGAAATACAATTACCTTAATATCTCATACCTGAGATACCTCAGACTGAAGAAATCAAATATATGACTCTCAGTAAATACTACAACACACACCGTTACAAAGTGATAATAGTAACGAAATATCACGAACAACGTACTGACACGGTGTCAAATAGTCAAAATGAATAACTATCTGTAAGCCAACTAAGACCACAAATCGTTTAAATTTATTACGAAGGTACTCGTCAAAACGTGTACAGAAAAATAAATATATACTAAGTACTACCCATATATGGATCCTTACCCGAAGGGTCCACTGAGTCACCATTTCTTAGGTGGACGGTTCGTCCTCTGCACCCAAACTAAGGACCCAGTTCTTCTAAGGGACCTCTTCTTTTACCGTTGGGTGAGGTGATAAGAACGGACCCTTTAGGGTACTTGTCTCCTCGGACCACCCGATATTAGTTAAGTATCCCATCGTTTCTCAATCTGTGTTAAATTGTTGATTTGTTGGTGCTTTTATGAATCCTCACCTTAAAGACCCACCATGTAAAATAGATTCAAGTGTAAATTATATCTAACGGTTTATGACACTCATCAAAAGGTCTTACCAACTTGTATGGGATGGTCGTGACATACTCACAATAATGAGAGGTAGCAGTGACCATAAATCGTAACAAAAGTAAAATCGACAAGACCACCCATACAAATACCGCCCAAATACAACACGATAGAGTGACACCGAAACTGAACGAAAAAGAACTATAAATTGTTCCCACTTGCGAAAAATTAAATACATAAGAGGTAACTACAGACGAAGGGGGACAGCGAAACATCATGTTGGTAACAGTATTTAGTTCATAGATACATACAAACCTACCGAAAAACCAGAAAGACACGTCCAGGTTTCCAGAAAAACAGGTAGGAACACGGTTCTCATATCAGAGAGTTAATAAAACTAATTATTATCAAGAGCTATAGGTAATGAAATTCAGAAAATCAAAACAATAACAAGAAGTCACAACATTACCGATAAGAACCCGAAAGAATACTGATTCTTAAAATCTTTAACGAACAGTTAAAAGTACTTTCATAGAAAATCCTACAAATAACTCTAAAGTAACTAGGACTAGTTAAACTTATGTTATCTGTAGTAATTTTTTAACAGAAGAGTAATAGTAGACGATTATACGGGGGTAAATAAATCTATAAGAAAGTAAAGAGAATAAAACATGAAACATATTCCGAATGTGTAAAATAATATATATATATTAGAATAAACCAACTATCAAAACTAGAAAATTTTTACTACAGTAAATTTTTAAACGTAAAAATGAAACGAAGACCCTATATCTTTATGTTGACTTAAACGAATAACTGGAACTTAGGTCGTTCTAAGAACTTTAGTCAATAATTAAAACTACCAAAATGGACATGTAAGAAAACTCAAAAGGTAAATATATTGGTACAGAAAACCTTTGTTACCGTCAAAATAATGAAGAAAAGGACACAAATATAAAAACTATATGAAAAAAGGAAAAACTAAGAAAATAAGAGAAACATAATTTAAACGAGTCTGAGATAAGACCCACTTTAACTTCACAGGGTAAAGACTATAGACTTCCTTTCGTAAAGGTCCTTTACTATACTATGAAAGACAAAAACAAAACAAAATGTCTAAAAATTTTTTTTAGTCTAATTCTTTTAAGGGAAGATAAGGATTAAATGATTCACGAAAAAAAATTTTTTTTAATTTTGTATATGTCTACAAATTAAAATAGTTTATGAAAAAGAAGTAAGTTATTCTAAAACGATACATAAAATGAGGAAACGGAAAAAGTACACCAATTAAATACAACTAAAAATCAGACCAGATCTACACAAACAAAAACTGGAAACATGGATAGAAATAATCCCTGAGACACACTGGGGTATCTACCGTCGGGTGGTCAGAAGGGACAGGGACCCTAAGAGGTCCGTTCTTGTGACCTCACCCAACGGTAAGGGAAGAGGTAATAATCCCTATAATTGGAAATTAAAAAGGACATTATACTCAAAAACAATAATCCGGTAAGAACGTAATTTTTTATTTAACCTTAAAAAAAGAAAAAAGATAAAAGACCTTTCCTAATATATTCGAATTATTATAAAAAAGGAATTTATAGACCTTTTGAATTTCTATTACAGTGAATCCAGATCTTAAAAGAAACACCTTATCAAAAATAGATAAATACCGAATAGTCTAAAAGAGAGAGAAAAAAAAAAAATTTAAAGTCACACCCATATGATATAAAAAGATCCCTTAAAAGAAAATTAGATTTTAAATTTTTATCAATAAATATAATAGGGAAGTAAAAAGTATAGACACTATAGATGCCACTACAGAGAAAAGAGTAAAGGTTGTAACCGTTAATAAGAAAGAGGCATTGGAGGATTGGAAGGGGGGGTGGTGGGGTAAGAGGTACTTAAATAGTCAAGATAATCTGAAAAGTTTATTTCATAAAACTCAACAAAACTAAGAGAAGTAACGTGAAAAAGAAAAACACAGTAAAAGACGAAGAAAAAAACAACGAAGGAAAGGGAAAAATATTTGAGTCAACGAAAAGAAAAAAATCGAGAAATTTAGTGAAAGTGAATTCAACGAGTAAAAATTAGACAAAAGAAAACATTCGATAAATTATTACATTCAAAAGGAGAATCAAAACTTAATTGACTTAGGGTGTTCAAAACTTTTTAGTGTAAAAATAGTAAATAAAGTTTTAAAATAGACCGAAGAAATACTAAATTAGAAAGAATTAGTCACCCGACAAGTCTTTATATAATGAGTCAAGAGTTTGTAAACTCCTAAAAGACTAATAAAAAATAACTAAAACAGAGACTAGAGATCGAATTTAAAAATCGAAAATAACAGAAGTTTCTTATACGAACATAATAAGTTAGAACACTTTAAACAATTTAAACGAAATACTAGGAGTATATCAGTCAAGAGGACTTCCAAGGTGCACATTAACTTTTCTTACATATAAGACACAAACAACCTCATGTCGAAAAATTTTACAGTTAATCCAGTTCTCTAATTCATTTCAAACTATCAGTTCACAAATCTAGAAGATAAAAGATTGAGTAAAAACGGACGAATAAGATAACTAATGAATCTCCCTACATAATTTAGAGGGTTTTACCAACACAAACAGATAAAGAAGAAAATTAAAACAGTCAATAAGAAAAACAGTTAAACTACTATAGATTAATCTACCTATTTCTAAATTTTATGTACATAGAACGGTTACGATAGTTATATTTTATAACGAGAAATAAAGACCTTTATTATAGAAAGTAATTTCGGATGAAAGGGCATAGTTCCTTTTAAAAGAAATGTATCCGTCTTGAACAAAATAACACGTAAGTGAAATAACGTGAAATTCTATAACGTAAAAAATGTATAACTTTTAAACACTGTTGGGGCACAGGTAGTTCAGATATCCATGGGGTAAAAAGGTTGTCAAACGAGTGAAGTATAGAAACGTAGTGTCAAACTATTATGAGTGTCATAAAGTTTGAAAAATAATGACATAAACAATACTACTAGACACTAGTCACTAGAAATTATAATGATGATACTCAATGACTTCTGAGTCTACTACCAATCGTACAAAAACGTTCTTTCATAAAAAATTAATTACACACATGTAAAAAAAATCTACATTACGATAACGTGTGAATTATCAGATGTTATATCACATTTCTATCGAAAATATACGAGACTATTTGGTTTTTTAAATGCACTGAGTGAAACAAAAAAAAAACACACACACACAAAGTTACCAAAATTAAAAAAAAAGAAGATATTCGGACTGTAATAAAATAAAATAAAATAAATAAAAAAAGAAAAAAAAAAGGAAAAAAAAATAAAAAATTTAAAATTTTAGAAATTAAGAATGTACGTAAGGGTTTGTACTTGGGGGAGGGTGGAGGGAGGGGTGTTGTAGAGAGACCCAGTAGGGGTACGTGGTCGGGGTTCGTTCGACGTGGGATGCAGTCTGTACCTGACCGCTAAGTTAAGAATGTACTGTCATATGTACAATCTTAAGGGTAAGAGGGTTTAGTAGGGTGGGAGAGGGAGAGGGAGACTCAGGTTTTCAGACAATATGTGTAGACACAGAAAAAAGGACAGAACGTATGTCCCAGCAGTAACGGTAGAAGGATTTAAGGTATATATACACAATCATATGACATAACCACAAAAAGAAAGACCGAATGAAGTGAGACATATTAACCGAGGTCAAAGTGGGTAGAGTAGTCTTGACTAAGTTTACTTAAGAAAAATTGCCGACTCATTATGAGGTAACACATATACATGGTGTCGAAAGAATAGGTAAGTAGACGACTACCTGTAGATCCAACAAAGGTACAGGACCGATAATATTTGTCACGACGCTACTTGTAACCCCATGTACACAGAGAAAGTTAAGACCAAAGGAGCCACACATACGGGTCGTCACCCTAACGACCCAGTATTCCATCAAGATAAACGTTAAAAAATTCCTTAGAGGTGTGACAAGAGGTATCACCGACATGATCAAACGTAAGGGTGGTTGTCACATCCTCCCAAGGGAAAAGAGGTGTGGGAGAGGTCGTAAATAACGAACGTCTAAAAACCTAGCGTCGGTAAGACTGACCACACTTCACCATGGAGTAACACCAAAACTAAACGTAAAGAGATTATTACTCACTACAACTCGTAGAAAAGTACACAAACAATCGGTAGGCATACAGAAGAAACCTCTTTACAGATAAATCAAGAAACCGGGTAAAAAACTAACCCAGCAAATAAAAAGACCTTAACACGACGTCTTCAACGAACATATAAAAACTCTAATCAACAAACAGGCAACGAAGTAAACGATAATAAAAGAGGGTAAGTCTTCCGACAGAAAAGTGGAACGAATATAAAAGGAAACAACACGTCTTCGAAAATTAAAATTAATCTAGGGTAAACAAATAAAAACGAAAATAAAGGTCTTAAGACCCTCCACCTAGTATCTCCTAGGACGACACTAAATACAGACTCTCACAAAACGGATACAAGAGGAGATCCTCAAAATATCAAAGACTAGAATGTATATCTAGAAATTAGGTAAAACTCAAATAAAACCACATGCCACAATCTTTCACTAGATCAAAGTAAGAAAATGTTCACCAACTGGTCAAAAGGGTCGTGGTGAACAATTTCTCTAACAGAAATGAGGTAACATATAAGAACGGAGGAAACAGTTTCTATTCCACAGGTATACACACACCTAAATAGAGAAACAATGTTATAAACAAAATAACACCGACAGACCTTGACTTGGACGTTATAGAGACACCATACGGCTATTAACCCGAAGGTACCACCGAGTCTGACATTTCTTAGACAGTCATTACGTCTTCTGACCTTAAACTAGGAACCCAGTCCTTCTAGAGGACCTCTTCCTTTACCGATGGATGAGGTCATAAGAACGGACCTCTTAAGGTACCTGTCCCCCGAAACCGCTCGATGTTAGGTATCCCAACGTTTCTCAACCTGTGTTGACTCACTGAAAATGTGTGGGTACGGATATCAACCACAAATGTATCATATAGTAAAAGACGGAAAGATAAAAGAAATTCCATATGGAGAATATTCGTTGTATATGAACCATAAAAGAAAGAAAAAAAAAAATAGTTAGACTGTTGGACCAGAAAATTAACTCTATAAATTACATAAATATAAATTACATTTATTTTTACAAACCCAAATTGAAATCGTAGAATGATAACAACAAAGTGAAACAAAGTGAAACTAAAGAAAAAAGAGATGGAGGGTAAAAGAACTTAATTAATTCATATAAATAATAAGGTAAAAGGGAAGACAATCGAAAGATCAACCTCTTCCGTTACCGTGGGGTGAGACCATGAGAACGGACCTTTTAAAGTACCCGCCTCCTCGGACCATCCGACGTCACGTACCCCAGGACTTTTCAGTCTGTGCTGACTCCCTGAAGTGAAAGTGAAAAGTGAAAGTACGTAACCTCTTCCTTTACCGTTGAGTGAGGTCACAAGAACGGACCTCTTAGGGTCCCTGCCCCCTCGGACCACCCGACGGCAGATACCCCAACGTGTCTCAGCCCGTGCTGACTTCTCTGAATCGGCGTCGTCGTCGTCGTCGTCGTCGAAAGATCAATTTGTAAGAATCTGATTAGAACATCCTTAATGGGTTTAACATTGTAAGTAAGAATTAAATAAGTTGAAGGTTATATCTACTTATGAAAATAGTTATGACTCTGGAATTTAAATATAATTGAGGTAAAAGACTAGTACGTTAAAGCCGAGAACAAAAGTATGTAAATAGTACATAACGTTTGAGATGTTCCATAATAAGAATAAAAATTTTATAAATAAAAATAAATAAACCGACATAGTCCAGAATACTTATCGACACCGAACACTCTAGAAAATCGACACCGTACGTTTGAGAATCGACGTCGTACACCCTAGATCAAGTGACTGGTCCTTAAGTTGGGTCCGGGGGACGTAACCCTCGTGACTCAGAATCGGGGAACTGATGGTCCCTTCGGGGGAGATGTTCCATAATAAAAATAAGAAAATACTTCTACTCAAAGGAAATCAGTGGGTGTGAAATGAAAAGGGTAACAAAGAAAGGAGATTGTAGACCCTAGTAAAAACAAGAGACAATTCAGACAACGGTCACCTTAACATAAACCTTATACATAAGTAAAAGGAAATTAAAAATTTCCGACAAAAGTGACTCATTTCTATAACTTGATCCGTGAGACTTCGTGAAACTTCTATAAGGTAACAGAAAACCAGAGGTATTAAATACAACCGCTCATTCAGTCAGGATAATAGTCGGTAAACTTCCATTATTACGGACAAAAGAGGTTGACGAAATATCTAAAAGGAAAACATAACCAAAAGTTATTAAACCGATACTACCCTGATTTATACGAAAAAATACATATATAAAATAAACCGTAAACAACGTGTAGAACAGGTATCGAACTATGTAAAAGTGACTAAATTCTATTAAGAATCTATACTACAAAAGTATCTAAAAAAGTCTGATTAAAAAAGGGAAAGAAACCCCGGGTCAACCACCGAGTCTACCATTTCACAGACAGATGTTACGACCTCTGGGTCCAAGTTAGGGACCAAACCCTTCTAGGGGACCTCTTCCTTTACCTTTAGGTGAGGTCATGATAACGGACCTTTTAAGGTACCTGTCTCCTCGGACCATCCGACATCAGGTACGCTAACGTTTCTCAACCTGTGCTGACTCGTTGAAGTGAAAGTGAAAGAAATGTATATACGAGTTGAAGAGATAGTACGGAATATACAGAGGATATAAAACGAAAACTAAAATAACAAGAAGAAAGATAGGATCTAAACTAGGTCAGAAGATAGACCTATATAAGACGGACGGGTATAAGTAAAAGATTAGAAATAGTCTACACTAAATAATCTAAAATTTGGGTAGATAACTCAACATTTGAAGTCCTTAATATACAAATTTAAGATCTTAGAGATATGCTAAGTATTTTTCTAAGTAAAAGAGTCAACTGTAAAAGATAAAACGGAACTAACAGAATTTGTATCAATATGATTTCAAAAATGGACTATGCATATTAAAAAATTAGATGACACCTAGACAAAGACAACAGAAAAAGGAGAAGTAGAAGTAGGTAAACTAGAAAAGAGGACCATACGAACCATTAAAAAATACTGTACGGTCCATAAGGTATATCTTTTTTACATCTCTTTTAAACTCGGGATCTAAAACACTTGTAGGAATGTCTTTCTAAATGGAAACGAAGAGTGTCCGTCAATTCGTTCCCGTTTATGAAAATCGGTTTTATCATAAACATCAAAATTTCAATCAAAAAAAAAAAAAAGGTAAGGACAAACCCAATCAGAAATGAAGATCCAATATCGAGAAAACTACAGGGTAGACATTAGGATCCAAATGATCCTAGACAGAACCACACAGAATTTGTGACTGAACACAGAAGGTTCGAGAAACTCCGACGGTTTTAAGACGAGTCACGACGCATGTTTAGTCATTTACGGAATCTCCCTTTTCTTCTCCACTTACAGTGCAAGTACAAGAGAACAACTAATAGGAAGTAGTTCGACAACGACACAACTATCCAGAGGTTACGATAGTTCGTCCAAACATTTATATATAAAGTTAGTCGAAAATATGAACAAAATACACTCGTCCCTCTCGACACGAATATTACCGACCGGATATAGTATCAATCTCTTTCTCACCGTTTCAAGTATGTGAATTAGTGATAACATACATCGAAGTATTTGTCTATTAAGTTCTGTTCTGAGTGAACAGGTTCTTAAATACTTAATGAAACCTCTTTTTGAGTATCTTGAGAAAAGATTTTCTTATAACGTTACACAAATACATGATTTGATTCAATTTTCCTAGATCTTTGAGAAACTCCGATAGTCAAGTCAAGTCAGTGAGTCAACACAAACTAAGAAACACTGGGGTACTTAACATCGTGCGGTCTGGAGGGACAGGTAGTAGTTGAGGGCCCCAAGTGAGTTTGAGTGCAGATAGCTCAGCCACTACGGTACCTGGTACGAATTAACGAAAAATACAGAAATCATTTACGAATCATTTAAACAACTCCACTTACCCGTACTTTTGTGTATAAGATCCTCAAACCCTATCTTATTTTCCCACACACTCGATGACATACGTCCGTCGTAGCCAGTATCCCTAAAGAACAATCTACATATTATAAACCATCCAGCTCCCCTTTTCTTTGAATCAAGGTCCTCTTTTGTACACGGTTCAGACTCCTACTTCGACCGTCCGTATCCTCTGTTACTCCAATGGTTACATAGACATTGTTTCCTAAACAAAATCCCTCATTCATGACCTACATATCTCACCTACGTACACTATTCTTTACACCCTTATGGTGTAACACCCTACAACTAAAAGAAGATACCCGTTTTCCGAAAAGTATTATGAAGGTACGTTACAATTATCTTCGATTCGGTTTGTTTCTTTATTTCTTCTGCAACTCCAAACCTTTTGTAACTAAATTTGTCTAAATAAATGACATCCTAAAGAAACTTTGAAATTTCACACGTACCACTTAAGGGTTTTAACAGATTTGAGTTTTTTAAAAACAAATATTTCCTTGTCACGAAGACCCTTGTACAAAACCCTTTAACCCTATACACCCGTAACTTCTTTATGAACGACCTTATACTGTGGCGTACTTTCCGAACACTTTCAACCTCGAAAATACCATAAAAAGTGTCTAAAGGGGGTTCTTCTTGTAGAACGTTTTCAGAAAAAAAGTGAAATATACTTAACTCACTGAATTACTAAAATCACCTATTTCCTTCTTACTCTAGTCTCACTTCAGTCAAAAAATGTTTTTAATTAGACTATCTCAACCTGATATTTCTTTCGTCTCGCGGTTTCTTAACTGCGAAAATTTGACACCACAACCTCTTTTGAGAACTCTCAAGGAACTTGACGTTCCTCTAGGTTGATCAGGTAGGATTTCCTTTAGTCAGGACTTATAAGTAACCTTCCTGACTACGACTTCGACTTTGAGATTAGGAAACCGGTGGACTAAACTTCTTGACTGAGTAAACTTTTCTTGGAACTACGACCCTTTCTAACTCCCGTCCTCCTCTTCCCCTACTGTCTCCTACTCTACCAACCTACCGTAGTGACTGAGTGACCTGTACTCAAACTCATTTGAGGCCCTCAACCACTACCTGTCCCTCCGGACCGTACGACGTCAGGTACCCCAACCTTTCTCAACCTGTGCTGACTCGCTGACTTGACTGACTTGACTTAGACTATCACACCATATCATATACACAAACAAACACACACACACAAAAAAAATTGGTGTAAAAAGGGTTTTAATTAGACTATCACATCATATCCTACCTGATGTCCCCATTCATGGTGAATGTCCCCATTCATTAATGGTACTTTAATTTTGTACGAACGAGGAACCTTCCTTTCGATACTGGTTGGACCTGTCGAATAATTTTTTGTCTCTGGAATGAAACGACTATTTCCAGACAGATCAGTTTCGATACCAAAAAGATCATCAGCACATACCTACACTGTCAACCTAGTATTTCTTTCGACTCACGGTTTTTTAACTAAGAAAACTTGACACCACAACCTCTTCTGAGAATTCTCAGGGAACCTACCGCTCCTCTAGTTTGGTCAGGTAGGTTTTCCTTTAGTCAGGATTTATAAGTAACCTTTATGACTGCGACTTCGACTTTGAGGTTATGAATCCGGTGGACTACGCTTCTTGAAGTAACCTTTTCTGGAACTACGACCCTTTCTAACTTCCGTCCTCCTCTTCGCCCACTGTCTCCTATTCTACCAACTTACCGTAGCGACTGAGCTACCCGTACTCAAACTAATTCGAGGTCTCAACCACTACGTGTCCCTTCGGACCACACGACGTCAAGTACCCCAGAGTTTCTCAGTCTGTGCTGACTCACGGACTTGACTGACTGTGCCCATTCTTTAATCTTCGACTTTTTGGTTTTCCTTCGACAATTTTAATAGGTCTGGATTCTTAAAAAAAGAACCTATACCACTGTAGGAACCTTCACCTTTGATTATACCTATTGTCATATAAAACATTTCTCTTGAACGTTCTAAACCACTATCTAATTTACTTTCTCCTTCCTTCAAAAGTTCCGTGAGGCTCTCAGACCTACTGAGACTTCGACTACCTCAGTGATATCCCTTCTTCCTCGAAGATATGCTCTCACAAAACAAAGGAAGTACCTCGGACACCGAACTACTTCTCCTAGTATTTCATGATTAAGGTACTTGAAAATGAAACCCAACCTCTTGGAAGAAAGAAAGAAAACAAAATTTAAACCGACGTGGTACTCCGTACACTCCAGAATCGAGGGGTTGGTCCCTAACTTGGGACCCGGGACCGTCATTTTCACGACTTAGGATTGGTGACCTGAGAGTCTGTTTAGGGAACTCTTGAACGACACATCTTTTCTTGTGTTGAAAATTTGTGTTTCGATCCCTACCCTCTCTTAAACTTACTTTTTATGTCCTTTTTTGAGACTAATTTTGTTCTGTTTTGTTTTGTGACATAAACTCACTTTCGTTTATATAACACATTTCAAAGAGTGGATCGGGTGTTCCGTTGAAAAGAAGATCGTGTATTAAGATTCTATTGATGGTTATTTTATACGATAAATCTTGTAAACTTTATAGACCACTGCTGCTAATCCATTAACGAAACTCGATGAAGAAAAGGTTTTCTTTGACTTCACAAGATCCTAATAGTTGTTCACCTGAAGACTAAACCCCTGATTTATACGACACTCTAACATTTACATCCAAGACAGATCAGATCCGTATGATTCTCAGTTTTGTATTCGTTTTGGTTTGATAGTTGTAGTGGCAGATACAGACTAGTTTGGAATACTCAGGGTCCCCTCCGCTGAAGAGGTCGAGTCTTATTCTTTCTCTACCTTACCTTAGTCGTGTCTGAAGTCTGAGTATCTAAATCTAAATTTAGGACCCTCCCCCGGTTTTATCAACGAAAAGTTGAAAATCAGACACACACGTACGAGTCAGGAAATCAGCACAGGCTGAGAAACGATGGGATACCTGACATCGGACGGTCCGAGGAGACAGGTACCCTAAGAGGTCCGTTCTTATGACCTTACCTAACGGTACGGGAGGAACTGGGTCCCTAGCTTGACGGTAGAGAATTCAGAGGACGTAAACTGTCCGTCCAAGAAATGACGATCACGGTGGACCCTTCGGGTCGAAAATCAGATGATTAGATATTCATCTTTATCAGTGATAGAGTATCTTATCATCACTCCCAATTTATTCTATTTTTACTGATCGTGGTACCCTTAACCCATACACATGTGTGATTACTTACTCATGACACAATATCAGAGAATGTATTGGAAGACAGATAGTATATCTGGACGGAGAAAAGGTAAATTTTTAGTATACACGTAATCATAACGTGGATCTCTAGAACTTCAAACGATGTAAACACTACTACTGTTAAGTCTCACTACTATTTTAACTAAAGTAGTACTAATTGTCCTTTTATAAGTTTTTATAAAAGTTTCCTAAAGGTGTATTACTTACCATCAATATTCCCAGTTCACAACCACCTCGATCTTTTCTGAAAAACAGCAACGACCTTTTCAACATTTAACAACAAAAACAATAAGTCAACGATTCAGCACAGACTGAGACCACGGGGCACCTGACGTCGTGTGGTCCGAAGGGACAGGATTTTGACAGAGGATCCCAACCGGCTTTGAGTACAAGTAACTCAACCACTACGGTAGGTTGGTAGAATAGGAGACAGTGGGGGAAGAGGAGGACGGTAGTCAGAAAGGGTCGTAGTCCCAGAAAAGGTTGCTCAGACGAGAAGCGTAGTCAATCGGTTTCATAACCACGAAGTCGAAGTCGTAGTCAGGAAGGTTACTTATAAGTCCCAACTTTAGGAAATCCTAACTGACCAATTTCAACATTTGTGTACCCATCATCATAATTCTTATTTCTACAAAAAGTGATTAACATTAAGTTGTAAAGGAAAGATAATTTAGTCACTCTTCTTCGAGTAATGTCTACGGGAATTATTTTTAGTTAAAGACTTCTCTAACCTAGGAGTTGTCTAGTTTCTGTACCACCTTACGTACATACCCTCTTTGATGGTCGTTCCCTCGATGTAATAATTCGTTCCTCTTGGTCCTTTGGTATAGAAACATGACCGTCCACCCAAAGTGTCTAAAAATCAATAGTATATTGTTTATAAACGGATAACAAATTACTAAAAAAACGTGTATAAATATTTTTACGTTTTAACCAACAAGATAAACATCTTTTATATTGTCTAACTCAAGTACTTTATTATAAACAACCAGTTTAGTAGGACTACAATTATTAATTATAAATATCTTACGAAAGATATACAGGTCGTAGGATGACTCATAAATTATCTCTCTAGAGTAAAGTCGAGTGATTAAGACAATCCGTTCACGATTATAGAAGTATAATGATTACACCTGATACAGTGTCTTTCCAATTCATTGAATGGGTTCTGGTGTGTCGAGTAATCACCACCTCTGTCTTACGTTTAAATTGTTAGATTAAACTTTCAATTATGAATAATTAGTGTCACTGTGAAGTGTTTCTACAAAATCTTATAAGTCTTATGGTGACGAACACGACCGAAAAATGTGACAATATGGTACTTTTTCTTTTCAATAAAAATACCGAGACAATTTATCAAACCAATATATGGTTACTAAAGTTTTCTAGTAAATCAACGCAAATTGGTTGTCGACCTGAAAGATACACCACGTGTGTTATCAATTCAGTTTACTTTACGGAATTCTAATTCCGACCACATAAATCTTGGTAAATTTCCTTAAAGAGGTATGGGTTAGTGAACTTGTGCGAAGGTACGATCCATCTAGTATTATCAATCTTCCTTTTCCTAAATAAAGAGTCTACGTACAGTTTACGTATAGTTTAGAACATCACCTTAAGTTGTTACAAAAAAAAAAAAAAACTATGTCTTCGTTCTTTACTAGACTAGTCCTGAACAGTAATAACTTACGAGAGAGTTTAAGACTTAACGGAGTTGAAAAACTCAAAATCCCTTTTTTTCAACTGATCGAACGGGTCTACCTGACGATTGGACCTTACACGACACCGGAAAATAAAACGAAGGACCGGTAGAGTTGTTACGAAAAAGTTTAAATATTTAAAAATAAATACCAGTTTATACTAGTTTCGGGTATAAACCCGAAACCCTCAAGACTCCCTCTGTATACACTTATTCTGTACTAAAGAGATATTATCCGAGGTCAAAGTAGGTGGAGTAGTCTTGACTAAGGGTCTTTCTTTTTGTGGTTATGTCATATGATTGCGTGTTGTATCCATAAGTCTAGTCCACGCAACTTACTGACCCATGTGTCTCGACTGGGTCTCCCCAACATGAATCGACACTTAATCCTCTTCCTTTCTGGTTAAGAAGTTCCCTTTCTCTTTATTGGGACGGTAAAAGAAGGAGATTCTTATATCCAGAATAATGTATACCAAATTTAATCGATTAGTCGAAAGGACCACCGAGTCTCATTTCTTAGACGAACGTTACGTCCTCTGGTCCCAAGTTAGGGATCCAGTCCTTCTAGACGACCTCTTCCCTTACTGATGGGTAAGGTCATAAGAACGGACCTCTTAAGGTACCTGTCTCCTCGGACCACCCTATGTCAGGTACCACAGTGTTTCTCGACCTGTCCTGGGTCGCTGATTGTGAACTAATTGATACTAAAATAAACGTAAACAAACTTTCCTTTCCTCTCTTAATGGGTCCGTCTTCTTAACACTCCTTCAATGGAGAGGAAGGGGCGGTTGGAGACGAATCGACTTCTAACAACAGTTCACGAGAAAGAAAAATACAGAAATTAAAATCTTGTCAAAATCCAATGTCTTATTAACTATCCTTTCTTGTCTCTAAAGGGTATATGGGAGATGGGTATAGGTATCGGAGAGGACAATAATTGTAGTGAGTGATCTTTCTACAAAAAAAAAAATTATTGGTTTCTACTTGAATGAAACTGTGTAATATTAGTAAGCTTCAGGTAGGAACCACAACACGTCAGATAGTCAAGTCAAGTCAGCGAGTCAGCACAGACTGAGAAACACTGGGGTACTTAGCGTCGTGAGGTCCGGAGAGACAAGTAGTGGTAGAGGGCCTCAAGTGAGTCTGAGTGCAGGTAGCTCAGGCACTACGGTAGGTCAGTAGAGTAGGAGCCAACAGGGGAAGAGGAGGACGGGGGTTAGGGAGGGTCGTAGTCTCAAAAAAGGTTACTCAGTTGAGAAGAGTACTCCACCGGTTTCATGACCTCAAAGTTGAAATCGTAGTAAGGAAGGTTTCTTTAGGGTACTCTATTTACATATTACTATATATCGGTAGTAATATTATAGTACGTCTCATAAAAGTGACAGGACTTTTAGGAGACACGAGACGGATAAGTAGAAGGGGGCTTGACAACCGGTGACGATTAGAAAATCAAAAGAGGTAGTAAAAGGGAAAAGAGTTTACAATATATCAACCCTAGTACATAATAAATCGGAAATGTCTAACTGAAGAAAGTGAATCATTATACACAAGTTACAAGGACGAACAGAAAGGTACCTAATCATAGAGTAAAGAAAAATCGCGACTCATCATAAAGTAACAGACCTACATAGTGTCAAAACCCGAAGGGACCACCAAGTCTACCATTTCTTAGACGGGTGCTAAGTCCTCTGGACCCAAGTTAGGGACTCAGCCCATCTAGGGAACCTCTCCTTTTACCGTTGGGTGAGGTCATAAGAACGGACCTCTTAAGGTACTTGTCTCCTCGGACCCCGGGCCGCCCGATGTCAGGTAAAGATGTCAGGTATGTCAGGTACCTCAGGGTGGACCATCCGATGTCAGGTACCGCAGGGTTTCTCAACCTGTGCTAACTCACTGATTGTGTGTGTGTGAGTGTGTGTGTGGTGTCAAATAAATAGGTAAATGGATGACTTCCTGTAGAACCAGTAAAGGTCCAAAAATGGTAATACTTATTTCGACAACATTTGTAGACACACATCCAAAAACACATCTGGATTCAAAAGTCGAGGAAACTTATTTATGACTCCGCGCGTCAACGACCTAACATACCACTCGCACACAAATTAAAACATTCTTTGGTGGTTTGACCCACATCGTAAATCGTAAGGGTGGTCGTCGCATACTATCAAGGGTAACGAGGTGCAGGAAAGGTTGTGCACCACCACAGTCACAAGAGTTAAAACCGGTAAGATAATCCCCATCTCACTATAAAGTAACAACAAAATTAAACAAAAAGGGACATTTACACTATACCTCGTAGAAAAGTATTCGAATAAAAGGTAGACATACAGAAGAAACCACTCACAAACAATTTCAGAAACCGGACACAAATTTGACCCGACAAAAGAATAACTTCTTGAAATTTTCAAGAAACGTAATTACATAAAACATTTTGTCAAGAAATAGTCTACATAGAAAACGTTTTTTCTATAAAAGAGAGTCAGACACCGAACAGAAAATTAAGAGAACAACAATAAAAAGAGTTCGTGAGAAGAATCCCTGAAGCAAATAATTAAGTGAAGTTACTTACTCCCGAATTTGTTACTTGTTCCGTACTACTCCATTGAATGGGTTCCAGTGTGTCGGTCACTGATCAGTCTCGGTCCGTCCGACTGAGGTCCCGGTCTTGTGAAGAGTCAGCACTGTTCAATCAGAAAGGTGGTCACATTTGTGGAAACAACACAAAAGTCCTGTACGTCACTAACAACACAAAGAACATGTTTTCTTCATCAAAGTACACGACGTAAAAAACCCCGCATCTTACTTAAATTTACTTTGTGAACGGTAGACGACGAAGTCCCTTTCTCGAAACATTGCTATTGTTGTGACTGTTATATATATATATAACACCGATGGGACGTGTCAAACGTCCTAGAATCAAGGGGTCGGTCCCTAGTTTGGGTACGTGGGACGTCACCTTCGCGTCTCAGGAGTGGTGACCTGGTGGTCGTTTAAGGATTCTCGATTGTGAATACACCGTGAACACACGGTAGACACCAAGACACTAGGATGAATATCATTGAACAAATGAACAGTGGTGGTATACTTCATTTACACTAATTAAAATAGAGACAATAACTGTTCCTTGGGTACGTCTCACCCATGGAGAATTACGATTAGTTGATTATCTCTCACCCGAAGTCAGACGTAAGGATTGGTGAAATAATGTTACTCTTAGCAATTCTATAGAATGGACCTACGAAACACATGGAAGACGAACAAAATAAAATTAAATACCTTAGAGTCACCTAAAACTAATAAACACACAAGAATGCAAGATGAACTATCTCCCAGCTGATCTCCACAAGGTTCCCCTCTTTAACGACAGTAGGTAGGGATACACCTGGTGTAAACCCCTCGATCGGTAAAATATGTTGACATGTTCTTGACGGAGACACTTTCCATTGTCTTCTTTACGAGATCAAAAGTAAACGATGTGTTACAATTTCTGTTAGATTCAGTGACAACATAGGACTCAGAAAAACAGAAGACGACACGGGGAATACGAGAATAATTATCTTCCCGTTACGAGTGTTTTCCTAAATATAACATCGTGAACAAACTTACTAAGTTCGAATTTCTTTGGAAAGGCAACCTATGGACATACATTTTATACTTATGCCGAAATTTGTATTAACTAAGATCATAAACGAAATCAACGGTTACAGTTGAAAAATGATACATCTATAAACAGAAACCGAGTAGGTCTTACAAACGAAAGATAAGAGGTACTCCACTACTGGTATAATATTTAGTCTTTTTCATTAATATGGTTATTTTACACATTTATAGTTTTTCCTGTACTTAATTAATTACTCTCAAAAGGACTCACTAAAAACTCTAATTAAGTTAACGAAGAGGAATCCCAAGAACAAAAATAAGTGAAATAAGTACCAGTATAGTACAAAAGAAGACTTAATTGAATCTAGATCACAAAGAGTCACAAACAATCCAATAGACACACTCGTGACAACGTCATAAACTATTTTTACGTCTAAGATTCAGAGGTGAGGTTTGTTACAGACCGTTACCCCGGGTCCCTAGAAATAAAAATTGTTCTTACAGTTTGATTAAGATTAAGTGAGACTTTAAATCATTTGGTCTCTAAAACTAAAACCAAATAAGACATCCGAGAGTTGTGACGATATTTTTTTTTTAGAGTGATAGTATTAAAGTATATCTAGAAAACCTCACTGATGAAGACGAAGAGAAGGAAAAATCTTATATAAGAACGAAAATTACAGAAAGGATCGACAGAGTTTTTGACAGAACGTATTAGAGAAACTTTCACTAAAATATATAAAATACATTTTCATTGGTATCTCTAAGAATTTTATATAACCGAGAGCAATCGTTGCCACAGATTTGTTGTATTTTTCTGTATTTTTGTCTGAGTGTTCGTCTCTGGAAATTGAAAGTTAATAGACGAACACTTCAGAAGTGAAAAACCTTATCTACGTCCGACCGACCGAAAGAAAACATAGTGTCGGGTTTAGATTTTATGTAGGACTACTACGTCACACATTAATTCTTAACGTTTGATTAAAATTATAGTAGGATTCGTTTTGTATTAATCTTACCTTTAGAAAACGACGAGTGAAGGTTTAGTACCAAGTAAAGTTTCGGTTTTTACTAAAATATTTTAATGGATGAGAAATGTAGTGATGAAGGAAGGTAAAACGTACAAATTTATTACGGAAAAGGTTCTTTCTATTAAAATACTCATGTACTTTTTCAATAACTAATTGTAAAACCTTACAAAAGAATTACATTCTCGAGTTGTCCCAAAATAATAAAAGAACTAAAAAGATTTCGATAATGGTTACAATTTTGTACCCGTGATCTAGCTCTCCATAAGGTCTTATATTACTCTTCCTGTCGAGTTCGATCTCTACTTGTCATGTCTTTGAAGGAGTCTTCCATTCTCGTTGCGTAACTACTGTCTTTCTCTTCCACCAGATCGGTGTGACACCCATACAACCAAAATAGTTTCATTAATAAAATGACATCGAAAAGAATAAATTCGTAAAAGGTGTTCTAATTCGGTTTCCTTGTGTTCATAAAAGAACGTCATTTACGGTGATATATACTTTTAAACACAAAGTAAGGGTAATCGGAAAAGTGACTAAATAAAGAGAACGATTAAAATGGGAACACAACTACCTCAGTAAAGTGTATCATATCTCATTACAGGTTTTTTAAGGATTTTATCAGTAAACCCAACGAGTCAACTGAAAATTTCTATAGGATATTAAACTTTCAACTATTGTTTTCCATTATTCCGAAACGAATTTTATTATAATTTAATAAAATGAAAGGAATTAACGAAATGGACTTTGTAAAAGAGTAACCGTATCGGTGTGATAGAAGGTTTAATGATAAAAAAAACATCGTTTAATTGAACGGTTTTTATAATACGGAAGGTAGTACTGTACCTCGGAACTTTGTACGTAAAACATTCGACAAGACTTGGGGGTTGATGAACCTGCGTAATTTAATATCTCTTTGTTCATAGATAAATCGATTTTTTTTCCATTGTTGTGTAATTTTTGTAAAGAACCTTTCATATTCAAAGAATAAATTTTAGAAAGACACACAAAACCCCCTCTAAACTGTCAGAGACTTCGACGTTACACATCACATTGCTATACATCGGATACTATTCACTATTATTGTTATTTTATAGGACGTCAAAGGTTTTTATTTAAGACTCAAGAGGAAGAGGTCCCCTAGAAAGGATGGGTCCCTAACTTGGACCCAGAAAACGTAACGTCCGTCTACGAAATGACAGACTCGGTGTCCAATAGAGTTTTAGGTCGTTGACTCGTTGTGTCTAGACATAAATTTTAATTACGTTCCTGGTTAGCCCCTATGTACTTATTTGATCACAGATACCCAACGTAGTTGGGTGAGGTTATGAGAACGGACCCTTTAGGGTACCTACCTCCTCGGACTATCCGATGTCAGGTACCTCAACGCTTCTCAGAATGTGCTGACTCGTTGAAGTGAAAGTGAAAAGTGAAAGGGCGTGACCTCTTCCTTTACCGTTGGGTGAGGTCACAAGAACGGACCTCTTAGGGTCCCTGCCCCTCGGACCACCCGACGGTAGATACCCCAGCGTGTCTCAGCCTGTGTTGACTGCACTGAATCGTACCCAACGTAGCACAGACTCTATTTTGGACTCGGTGATCCGTAGTAATCACCAAGTAAGGGAACTTTAGATGACACAAGACGGAGTTACCTTCCTTGAGTTCTCTTAAATGATCCCGTGTAAGGAAGAAAGGCAAAATGAAAGGAAAGAAGAAAAACAATAGAGTAAGTATGTAAAAAAGGTTGGTTATACATAAGGTCCGGATTTGTAACACTCAAGTCACCACTTGTTCTATTTGGATTAGATACGGAAGTATCTACCCTCTGTCTAATTTCTAAAAAAGAGTATAATTAAAGGAATGGTTGGGGGTTCCCACTACTCGATATCCTGTATAAAAAGTGTTTGTAATATCTAGGGTCAAACCTGGTCTTAATCTTGAAAGTACTAACCGTACACAATTAGTTAATTTGGTTTCCTTGTTTTTCATAAGGGAACGTCATTTATGGTGATATGTCTTTTTTTTTCTAAGACCAATTGGGAAAATGGAAAAGTACACATTCTTCTGCATAATCTCTTTATGTAAACACAAACGAAGTATTATATGTTGTTCGAGAAAAAAGTAAATGTATAAGAAAGGGCTACCGAGTCACCACTTCTTAGGTGGACGTCATAACCTCTAGACCCAAGCTAGGGACCCAACTCTTCTAACGGACCTCTTCCTTAACCGTTGGGTGAGGTCATTAGAACGGACTTTTTAGGATACCCAACTTCCTCGGACTGCTCGATGTCAGGTATCTAGCGTTTCTCTGGGATGACTCACTGACTCGTACAATACTTTATAAACTGTATATAGTTTACTACGTGTCATGTATATAATCAATATTCTATGTTATTGTCTTAGTCACGGTAGTTCGATGACGGGTTATATTCGTCTTTCAATCGTCACGACAACCCCAAGAGTATACGAGAGGATACCAGTAAAAGATCGGAAGGAACCTCATAGAGGAGAGGAACCTAATCAGATATAAGACTTCAAACCATTAGTATTGGAACCATAAAGAATAATAAAACGGAGATCGAACCAAATCGGATGAAAACTTAAAATGTTTTAACCATAATAAAAACGTTCAGTTAATTTATGGAAGACAATTCCAAGTAGATGAACCACTTTCACTTCAGCGAGTCAACACAGGTCGAGAAACACTGGGGCACCTGACATCGGATGGTCCGAGGAGAGAGGTACCCTAAGAGGTCCGTTCTTATGACCTCACCCAACAGTAAAGGAAGAGGTCCCCTAGAAGGGTTGGGTCCCTAACTTGGACTCAGAGGGTGTGACGCCCGTCTGCGAAATTGGAGACTCGGTGGTCCCTTCGGAAGAAATAATAAAACGGGCATCGAACCAAATCGGATCAAAACTTAAAATGTTTTAACCGTAATAAAAACGTTCAGTTAAAAAAATGAGTCAAGGAAAATAATTCCAAGTATATGAACCAATCACGTCCGTAAAGAAGATATTATCTCGAGACAGTAGACTGAGTTGGTGTCACGTAAATGACGAGACGGTAACCCCACAAGGTCACAAAGCGTTAATGTTTACTAAGTCTACGTCTGCAAGAATCTGTGTCAAGGACCGATGCACGGAGGACTTCGTGACACGGTCTTAGCCAAATCTCGAGAAAAACTTTTAGTCTGGGTTAGCACATAAATACCTCCTCGTAATAAACAAAGGAATCGTCACAGTTTAAAATCTACCATTCTTTTTTCATAAATGTCTTTAAGATAGTTGTCAGGAGTCACTTTTACCCATTTCATCTTTAAAGAAATTTTCATGTTAAATTCGTATAACTAATCAATTATTATCACTCACCTTAAAAACAAAAACATAAAAGTTTATTAAAGTTACTAGAAAAGGAAGAGACAAATAATAATAATAGACATTTTTACAAGAATAATGTACGGAGACCGATGGTAATTAAAATTTTCTAACATGTTATACTGATTATTAGTTTCTAGTAAAGGTACGATTAAGGATACAAGGGGGACCTAAGTCAGAATTGAATTAATGTCCTAAATCTACTTTTAGACTAGGAGGAGACCTTCACCTCCTGGAGTAAGTACGATTATTTTCTCTATAACTCTACACCTTTTGTAAAGACCTACACTAAGTAAAACTTTCGGTTGTTATTTACATTTGTAAAAAAAAAGAGGTTTGTTTTAAACCAGTAAAAGGAAAGTACCGTAGAATGTTAAAAATAAATAAACGGATCCTATTTACAGACGACAAAATACACTAGCATATTAAAGTCACATAAACTTTAGACAAAAACTTTAAGTCAATAAATACATACTATATATACCTCTAAATGAAACCTTTTTAATTTTATAAACAAATTTACGCACATATTTAAATATATCTCCACACATAAATATCAAATTAAGTCCTTCTATTAATTTATTTCCAAAGAAAAATTAAAACTTCACATAGGAACGACTTCTTAAATGGACTTCTATTTGATTGGTTCTAGTAACTGACGAACCTTCACCATTCTTTAAAATTTCATTTTTTTTATATATAAAGTAATTTTCTAACATATTAGAGCAGTAATAATCGGAACATTTACTTATTTTTCCTTTTCTACCACTAGTGATTAGATGTCTTTGGTCCTTTGTAAAAAGTGTCATCTTTTTGAAACCCGATTGAGTGTGACTTAATTCCCGGACCTAACCCTAAGTCCCTGAAAAGACTTTATATATTTTCTTTTAACCTAAACGTACACATTTCTAAATGTATAAAATTAGAAAAAATCATATAAAATATTTTGATTAGACGGAATGAGTTCTCCGTAAAGTAAAAGTGGTTAATTGTAGTGTACGAAATGTCTCATAAGATCATAAGTCACTACGTATTCATCCATTACCTCATCTCTTTCCTATAATAACCTTGAAAGGACTGTTCGAAGACTTAGTTCGATACTTTATGAGGTATGAACTTTTGAGATCCGATACTTTTCTGTAAACCCTTTTTTTGGTTAGTTTGGGACGTGAATTCTTCGTGAAATGAATAAAATTGTAGATCCCTTTTCTCCGTATAACCTTGCACAAGTTTTTGAGTATAATCCCTAGTGTGTCTACCAACCAAGATCAGGTTCGGATCAGTTCAGAAAAACACTTATTACGAAAAGACTGTACATGGAACCTAAGATTATTATACGTAATATACTTTTGGAGAAGTCTCTAATTATAAGTTTCATTTATCGAAGATTTAAAAAAAACCATCCACCCCCTCAATTAAAGTAACTTTGGGTTTAGCGAAAATCCCTTAAATTTCCATCATACCTTATCCTTTCCTTAGTGTACAGGTGAAATTCGAAAATATTTCGACAAGAGTCACCCTCTGTCTTTTTTTTTTTTTTTTGGAGGTCTGACTAACAACTGTCTAAGTACGGAAACAGTTAGTGTTATATGTTGCATTTGATTATAGACAACTCTTCCCTTGTGGTTGGTAAAGTAGGAATTCATATTCACTGTGGTCAGTACAAAGGTAAATGTTAAGTACCTTGGGTAGGTCGGTAAATAGTTCCTGTCCGGTACCACTGTGTCACGGACCGGAGCACAGGGGTCTCGTGAGTCTATACTTCAGTAAAAGTTCTCCTGACGAACGGACGGAGAGCACCCTAAAAGAGTCACATTGTATTGGGTTAGTGTCTACAATGTTTAATTATTAAGTAGGATTAAAGACTCACAAAAAAAATTTTCGACCTCTCCGGTACATAAAAAAACACTTGACTCCTTTAGACAAAAATTATATTATGATTATCTCATCTAAGTGGTCTCCCCTTAAGGTACGACTGTCGTTTATAATTTTAAATCACAGTAATTTTTATTTACCATTTAATCTGTATAAATATCGTCGGTGTCCGTTATCGACGTCTTATATATCCCCCGCCCCCTCCGCCCCGAGGTTGGATCATAATTAATTGTGTGTCAAGCTCAAACTTTCAGAGTAGTAAATTTTGTGGGATCTTTCCGAAATAATATATAAACGGAAACGTCTGTCGTCGTGTCAAATATTTCCCGAGAAATAAGTATGGACCGTTTGTTTACACAGAGACATTACATACTTTTAAGAGTTTAAGCTTTCACTAATTGTTCCCTCAGTACCCTAGATAAATCACGATTCTTTTCATGTATTAAATGGTCGTATCGAACCTGATTATTGGGTAGTCGTCCCAGGACTGTCGTCGGTTAGTGATTACGTAACCTTAATACTGTCTCGGGGGCGACTTGAGGTCCCGGTCGACAGGGTGTTTGACCGAGGTATTAGAAACTCTTTTCGTCCGACTTAGACCACATGATAAATCCTCAACTAAACCTACCAAAGTTCAAAAACGCGTCTCCCACGTCCCCCTCGCAGTCTTAAAGGGTAGTGCTTGGTCATCTAGACTACTCAAACAATTCTGAAACAGACAACTTGAGGACCTGGTTTACCCGACTTATACACCATAAGGTTTTCGTAAAGAACAAAATCGTATTTAGTAGGTCTCGTAAGTCAAGATCTCCGTCTGTAGCGGAAATTTGGAGAAGAGCACAAGATTACTCTTTTCCTCCCACCTTTCTCATCGCTGTATAAGTGACCACACAAAATTCTCAATTGACTACACGTAGGATTTTGCACAGTGTCTAAGACTCACGTCACATTGACAATCACTACTACTTTTATTGTTACACTGAAGCCGTGAACCGTCAACATATCATATTTTCGGTCCTCTCCCTTGTCAAAGACAAAGGGGACCACCGTTAGCTAGGTCCTTCACACCCCAAACTCACACGTCACCTACCTTTACAGTGGATTGAAAAACAATACTTCCAAACCATTAAACTGGGTCACCGGGACCGTGACGCTGAGACTGTACGGAGAAAGTACTGTGCTCCACATCATTCTCAACCCACTCCCATCGCCCTTACAGGAACAGGAATTAGTCTAGTAGTCACCACGACGAAGTTTCCGTCTAAGGGAGATCTTTATACAATGACTACTTGGATAAACGTCTCGTCCTTACTCCTGTGTCTTTCTGTCTTATCTGAACACCTGTGCTGTCTCCTTCCTCTTCCACCCTGTTTAACTCTCTCCTCGTAACTTTATATGTGATGGTACATATTTTATGTGTCGATCACCCTTGGACGACATAATGTTTCTCTGGAGTTGAACCACGAGACACTACTAGGTCTCCACACCCTAACCCTTCTTCCTCCACTCTCCCTCCGAGTTCTCCCTCCCTTATATACATGTGTACATCGACTAAGTGCGAGAACATGTCGTCGTTGATTGAGTTGTAACATTTCGTTAATAGGAGGTTATTTTTTTCCGTCCAAGGGTGTATGATGGAGTTGTGAATGACTTAGTCTTTGAGACCCCATTCCTGAGTCTATAGGTGTGAAATCGGTATGTTAAAAATCCGAATAATTTCAAATTGTAATACTTTTCTTACGTACATAAAACCCAAACGGTGTCAGACGGAGAAGTAAGTGTTCTAAAGGTAAAAAATAGTAAAAACCTTTCAGATTAGAAGGAAAGAACATAAAGGACGATTGTGAACGTAGTCGGTCACCCAAAAAAGAGTTAAATTACTAATGTGGGTCTTGGTATTCTTTCAACTCTATTAACACCTAAAACGGTCAAATACCCGACGAGCCACTCTTTCAATTGATCAGGTTTCAGACCTCCGATTCATAGACAGGTGACGTATGCAGTCAACACCACCCCTAGTTCCAGAGGAGTAGATAGTTTATTTCCGCACCATCCGGTGTAGAGATTCCCGAAAGAGTCTCAAAGTCAATGTTTTAAGGTATGATACCCAAGTGGGTTTACCTCCTTAAAGACAACCAAAAGTGAAACATCCGAGACTATTCCGTAGTCTATGATTTAATACGGAAGTACCAACTGTCCCAAGTGGACTAGGTCTATACAAACTAAATTTTAAAGATTCTATTTATTGAACCTGTTCACTTTTTGTCGACCATTGTTTCGGTTTATTGACTTATGTCACACACATAAAATTAAATAGATAAAATTAACCTCTTATTAATGAAATGTTATCACACTACTCAAAACGATAAGACAAATGTCAAAAAATTTGTTAGTTGAATCCATGCGCCAGTGTACTACGGCCCACACACACACCCATTCACACACACACACACTAGTATGGAGACACATAGTAGTTACGTATAAACATAACTTCTAAAGATCGGTGTGTGACTTCTTCGATTCCGTCAGTATCCGAAAGAAGAAACAGAAACGGAAGATAGTCGAACCTAAAATTAAGATCAAAGTATAAAAGATAAATGTCTGTGAGCCCGAGATCGTAAAACGATAGTGTCTTACTCGTAAAAGAAATGTACTTTTTGAGAAAGTAGAAATTGACAACGACAAATACCAAAAGAAGACTGGAGACGGAGAGTCAAACGGGACCTTAACTAAAGGAAAAAAAGGACAGAATGGTATTATGATTTATTGATGAGAGTCCCAAAAGTCTGTAGAAGAAAATTTTGTAGAAAAAATCTGACACCCCGAAAATCTCCTTGTTAATTTTTTTTAGTCTCATCATTCGTATCCATAACAAGTCTATACAAACAAAATATGTTTATACACACAGGTACGAGTGTACACATATACACCCGTATGTACATTTTACATAAATTAATGACATCCGGTCTCATTTTTTACAGGCTTTTGGTAACGAAGTGTCCCATCCCAGATACCGAAGAACGAGGAGATTCCCTGGGGAAATGTCACATTGGAGTCCTGTTATTTGGTGTGACAAACGTCAAGAGAAAAACCAGAACCACTGGTGGGACCGATCTGACCGATGTGAGGGGTCAACTGTTTGTGACCGGGCAGACCGTAGTATCGGTCATGAATGGTGATATATAAAAACCAGACTGGATGTAGGGGTCGGAAAAGACTAGATACTTCAATGACAGTTGTGTGACCCTCCATAATAAATAGAAGGAGGGTACCAAAACCCACTGTTTCTGGGTAGTGATCCTTTTTATGACAATCCTTAGAACGACGGATCCTTTGTTGTTTCGAGAAAAAGTCACAAGGGAAAGGTCGAGGAGGGAGAATCGAATAGACTGTCTATCTTTAATTTCGACGTGTAGGTGCGCCTGGTCTCCGATATATTATTGACTTCCTCGTCGGATAATCGTTAAGTCTTTGAGAGGTCTAAGGAAGTCAAGGAACACCCATTATCCCCGACCCTAACTCTTCCCTTGTCCTCCCTGATGCTCGTCTGACTAACTTTGTCCTCACACAGTGTACCGTGAGGATTTTCGTCGTCCAAGTCATTTCTCTTGACTTGGAATCGAGATAGTACTTCTACGGACCCGACTCGATAGTACCAGGGAGTTGGAAGGACCTAGTGTCAGTAGAGTTGTCTTTTTAGTACGAACTTACCTCACTTGTAAACACTATCTCGATTTTATTCTTTCAACTCATTCGTCGGACACTACATTTTTTGAGTTTTATAATAAAAGATTCATTTTATCTTCAAACAAAGAACGGGTGTAATCGTCAGGTCCCTCTTACCAGGACCCACTGATATGTCTTAGGAAGGTCTTGAACTCGACCACCGACAAGACGGTAGAAATTGTGCCAGGGAGAGGGTTCTAGAGAGGACCAGTACGGTAACGGTGACCCCGTGTTCATACTTCCGTGCAGCCGTCGTCTAGTACCCGAACCGTATCTTTACCCTAAAAGTGAAGATAAGTCTGAGATTGTCGATCTTCAATTAGAGCACCGGTGTCGATTATCGTCCCTCCGACCCCTTACGTCAAATGGACACCTTTTGTAACTACTGGTTGAGTGTCGGAGAAAGTGTCCTTAATTGTCAGTGGTTGAACTGACGGAGTGGATCAGGAGTGTGTAATAATCCTCACCATCTAGTATGGTAGAGTTAAGCTGTCTTATCCTTTGACTAAATTCATGGTCGATTCGTTTGGTAAGAGTAGGAGGAGGAATTGTATCGTTAGTAATTAATAAACGATACAAAGTCCACGAAAATTAAGTAGTTTTTAATAACAGAAATTAACTGAAGACCACCATCCGTTTTTACCTGAGGGAGGTTTCATTCACAGATCTGGGACTTAGGACCTTGTACTTACACAACACAATGTACCGTATTCGTTGAAATTTATACATTAATCCCAAAGATCACTTCACTTCACTTCACGTCACTTCCAGTGAGTCAACACAGACTGAGAAACACTGGGGTACCTGACGTCGGGCGGTCCGAGGAGACAGGTACCTTAAGAGGTCCGTTCTTATGACCTAACCCAACGGTAAAGGGAGAGATCCCTAGAAGAACTGGGTCCCTAACTTGGGTTCAGAGGACGTAACGTCCGTCTGAGAAATGACTGACTCCATGTTCCCCTCGGGGTTACTTTCACTTTCAGCGAGTCAGGACAGGCTGGGAAATACTGGGGTACCTGATATATCAGGTACCTCAAGAGGTCCGGTCTTATGACCTCACACAATGGTACGGGAGGTCGAAAAAGGGAAGAGGTCACCTATGGTTGAGTCCTTAACTTGACCCCAGAGGACGGAACGTCCGCCTAAGACATGGTTGACTCGATAGTCCCTTCGGGACTCATGACGGTGCTTATGACCTCACACAATGGTACGGGAGGAGGTCCCCTAGAAGGGTTGGGTCCTTGACTTGGACGGAGAGAATTACCGAGAACGTAACCGTCCGTCCAAGAAATGGTGATCGCGGTGGACCTTTCGGGTGAATTCCAAATCCTGGAATTTTATCCCTCTAATGGAAGCTGACAGATCAACCCAGTTTATAATAATGTACTCGGGAATACTCGTCTCTTAAAAGAGACCGACCTCAGTCTCTCTATATCGTCTTCACCTTCAGTCTCTCTAAGGTCCACATACTTTTTACGGCACACGTTGACAACCAAGACTTTGTATCGTCCGAGGTACTTTCCTGTCCTTTCTTCAGAGACCCACGATTCTCCGTCGGATGTCCCTTTACCTTGGTACAAGATGTCGGAGGTACTTGATGTAAGACGGTTGTTCTACTAATTTGAATTCTTATTCAAAAAAGGATCGGAGGTCTTTCCTTGTGTCGGGATCACTGTGTGCAACTCAAGTTAAAACTCTCTGGATTTTGTGTCTCCAACTCGGTGTGGTACGGAGCTGAGAGACTGGGTGTCTTTGACTCTATTATTTACCTCCAACAAGGTTCGGTAATTCATACGCACCAATGAAAGAATGTCTACGCTATCTTTTTATTACAAGAATATAAGAGAGTCAGAAACTTTCATTTACAATAAACTTAAAATACTTAACTACTTTCACTTTAAGTTTAGTCTTAACTCTAAACTTAGATATAAAGATACCGAACTTTCATGAAAAAGGGACTTCTATGACACGAAGGATGGTGTTCTGTAACTTTACAGAACGTTTTGCATGTGACACGATACATTTGTTTTCCGTACAAATAATCATAGTCTTCATTATGAATAAGATATTCACATTTAGACAAAATTCACATTTATTGGTTTTTTCCATGACTTTATATCGTCTGTGTTTTCATCACAACAAACCTAAAATAAAAGTTAAGATTTTCTTTTTATTCCCTCGACAATACAACAAGAAATACGGAAAATGTTTTTAATTTATTCGGGTAAAACGAACATATTCAATTCTATAGGTAGAATCAAGATACTAAGACTTCGTTATAGTTTAATTTCCTTTCATCCCTACCTGTCAAATTAGGTAGAACATAAAAGATTCTCTGACTTAATGAGAAAACCAGACTGTCCACCTACTTAATGAAAAGGGACGCTTTTATAAGAGACTAATATGTGTGAATATACTCCCTTTGTTTATTTATTCACTATTAAACTCTAAAGCGTTCAAATTTGAAACAACTTCTTGTCTTAAATGTACATTTTTTAAGATTACAGTTGGAAAGTACTATATTTAGAAACCTCTCTTAGGTATACTTTATCGAGGAAAGTATATCTCACACATATTACAAGGGTTGGTAACAAGACGTTCCTTATTCTTAACTCTGACTATAAGGCGGTATGGGTGACCCCTATCATAAAAGTTAAATATTCTATTAAAAACGGGAAAAAGATTTGAGATCTGGGTCAAAATCTAACAACGTTGAGGGATTTGTCAAATCAAATCTAATAAACCCACTTCGAGTGAACGTATAGAGACTATTGATGGAACGAGAGTAAAGAGAAGTACAGAAGGCACAGGTACTGACTGTCATAAGGTCCACTTATAAAACACACACATACACTTTCTATTTGTATGTAAGTCCATGTGTTCGTTTTCAGAAGAATGAAAAGGTGCCGAAAACTGATGTTATAAATTCTTCTAGTGTCAATGTCATTCGTTTTTTATCGTCTCTACCCACACCTTACAAGTAAAGTTTTTGTGTTCAAGACAGAGTAAATACAAGTAGACATATAGAGACGACGTAGATTGAAAAAGGAAAAGAAAGTAGGGTTATCCTTATGATACTGTTTCCTCTAATGTAATAATCTCTCCCGCTCCTTCCTTCATGCAAGAAGTAAAATCGTTTTCCTTTCCATTTATAATTACTTTCGAACGAATTTCATTTAGATTTCTTCGTAAAGTTTACAAACGGTATTTTCGTCGTCACAACACGTAAAGTCGGATCCAGCAGACGGATGCAACTGGTCCGTTACCTCGAAGACGAGTCTTCTGTGGACCCCTCCTCCCCCTTCCCCTCCGTTAGACTCGTGACCCAAACCCCGGTGTCCTCTGAATAGTACCCAAGGACGACGTTATCATTAAAGAATCACTGGAATCAGTCCAGTGAACTGAAAGAAGTCTGGAGTAAAGTAACATACATTTTACTGACCTAATAAAGATTTCCAGGGAAGATCGATGCTAACACACTAAGAGTCGGGTTCCAAAGATCTAGTTCCCGACATTATAAAAGGGCAGGTTGTCCATCTGTTTGTTGTCCATCTTTTACTTGATCTATTGACTGCCTTGTTAGTCCGTAGCACGTCATCTTGTTATACTAACTCTTGAACTTAAGTATGTGTCCTCGAGTTCAACCAAATCTACGACTACTTTTTAAACGTGATTATATACGTTGTATAAATGTGATTATATACGTTATATAAGCAAATGGATCTATAACTCACCTATTGTACAACGGTCAACAAGAATCCAACTGAGAAACGTCACAAGGAGTCTCTGTTTTTCGTAACCACTTTATGACTTCTTTTCCTATTTTAAAATTCGTAGATACAGAGACTTCACAGTCGAAAAATGACTGTGAGAAGGAAGGGGCCTTCTCAAATAGTAGTCTCGCAATCTGTGACGGGAAACATTTGACGAAACACCAACTTGAAACCTGTCTCTGGGGTCTTTTCCTTTTTTTAACTGTTTTATCAAACTCTTTGAAAACTTGTGAGACGTGGTGAAAAGTAGTAAAGAGGGGTTGGCCCTGGAGTACCAAACTTTCTTAAGACCAATCATTTGTTTAACGTAAATAGTAAATGTGAAAAAATTTACTTATTTACAAGTAGTCTTGAAGTTTGGTCGTGTTTCGTTGTGAAGAATCGTACAACCTGACCTTATTAAGATCGGCGCTTTTCCTTATAACTGCAAAAACGGACTGGGACCGAAGGACCTCACACCTAATGTGACTCTGAGAGTCCTTTCAACACCTGAAACGAGGTATATGAGTAAAAAGAAAGTTAAAATCTCCCATGTGTCTTTAGTTGTTCAATCAGTCTTTGTACTCTAAGTCTTAAGGACTATAAGTCAGAATTAGAACTAGCTAAACAGTTGGGGTAAACCAAAAAACTTTTTTATTTAAAGGGTATTCCGGTAATAATGAAAGGAACTCGTAGGGATCCTTCTTTATTGACCTAAGTACATTTTATGAAACTCGTAACTCTAAACTTACTTTCGAAGGAGAATGTTTTCCACCACAGTAAACTAGCACAACTTAGTGTCCTAAAAAGTCAGGTGGGTCTACTTTACTGATATCAATCTACTGACATCGATGACGTTCTTATTTCGTTTCTGAACAGAAAAAAGGAACAACTCAGTTCAAATATATCTAGTCCTCTCAGACCAACTTACCTATACACAAGTCTAAGAGAGAAAAAAAAAAAAAGAAGAGAGAGAGAAAAGAATATAACAGACTGTAGTAAATCCATTTTCAGTGGGTTTCATGACTTCCGGTACTAGTTGGCGTCGATTATTTTTGTGACGTCTTTCCTCTTATAAAACCTCTTTTTCGAGAATAGTCCACTCAAGTNGACCAACTTACCTATACACAAGTCTAAGAGAGAAAAAAAAAAAAAAGAGAGAGAGAAAAGAATATAACAGACTGTAGTAAATCCATTTTCAGTGGGTTTCATGACTTCCGGTACTAGTTGGCGTCGATTATTTTTGTGACGTCTTTCCTCTTATAAAACCTCTTTTTCGAGAATAGTCCACTCAAGTACTTAAACATATACTGTGAATTTATTAAGAAACCAACAAAATGTACACATGAAGTATGGGTGTATCTCAACAGTTTATCTCGATGGTTGATAGGTCCTTTATTTACCGTTAAAATGACTGAAGAATTTTAAAGTAACAATTCGTCCTTTATTCACATGATTAAAAGGTCTCCTTATTTAAGTACTTCAGAAGATTCAAACGATCACTTTTATTTTAACCACAAGATAATCTTAAAAATCAAATTTTATCTCTTTCTTTAACTTTTAAAATTAAAAGGACATTCTTACACAAAAATATTAAGGACAAAATGGGAAATTTTTACTAGTTTATTACTGAAGGGTATAAAAACACTAAAATTTAGTAATACAGTTTTCACTATAAAAGAATTCCTAAAAATATCCGAGTAAAACGGTCAAAATTTTTGTCGAGTTTTATCACATAAACTGTAAAGATGGACTTGGAAACCGGAAAACTCTATACTCAAATAAATGACAACTGGATTGAATACCTTTTTGTAAACATTTCTAATTAGTTTACAGAGTCCTCCGTAATACACGAAAGACCTTAAGTCTTTTGTTGGAGTTCAGGTTTTTGTTAAAAAGAATTTATTCTATTGAAATATTTTCCAGTTCAATCTTAAAACTTGTTGTGTGAAAAAAATTTTTAATGTACAAAAATTTACTTATGAACTTTAATCAATGCTTTTGTTTTAAATACAATAATGATTTATGAAAAATAAAGTAGAAATATGAATATTTTTACTCACGTAAAGACGAGTATAAAGAAGGAAAAATTAAAAACAGACACTTCGGATGTTCAAGACGACTAACTGTACAATCGTAATGTAATTCATGTCTCGTTACTTTTTTTAAAAGTATTTAATGGACTTTTGTTTAAACCAAGAAATTTTTAGTATTTCGAGAATCAAAAATTTCTTTTAATTTGATGAATTTTTGAATCATTCGATTCAATACCAATAAAACATTTGTTAAATTTTTAACTTACATTTCTGTTCAACTTAAAAACAAAAGGCAAAAGATCGACCATTACTTGAACAAAGTTATTGTCCCTTTATTAGGAAAAGAACAAACGAAAAAATACTGTCTTATACTTATGTGAGTACATTATGTGAGTACCTTATAGTAATAAAATCTGAAGTTACACAAACAAGAATTGTAATCGTGTATTGAAAAGAGTATGGGGGTTCGTTTTAATGATTTCAGATTTAATGATTTTCACGTCTCTTGAAATATTTATGTGGTATCTGAGTTTTATTGAGAAACTTTCCTTTTTACGACAGACCAATACGACCTAGACTTTATTAAATACGAGAGCCAACGTCGGTCGGTTAATATCATAAAAGGGTACTCTTTGTACCCTTAAATATAAATTATTTCTGTGAGACGAGGGGTTTCGTAAATTTTGCATTTCGATCTTAGTTACTCTTCCTCTCAACCTATGTACATAAAAAAAGTAAAAACACATATAAATACGACAGTGAGAAATCCCGGTGACTGACTAAGTCATCAGGAATATAAGACACGTAAAGCGACTAAACTACAATTTATCGGGGTCCTCAAGGAAGTCGTAAAATACACGTTTTTATCTAGATACTGTGAATGTGCCAATAATACTTTCTTTGTGCACACATAAACATTTGTAGATTATGAATATTTAAAAACATCTCCTATAAGGATCAGTTTTAGTACTGTGACTGTTCACTTTTCCTACGGTACGGAGTAAAAAAAAAAAACTTGAATGTTTAGTTTATTAAACTGGGTATAGGTCCTAGTATAGACATATCTATAGATGTATGTATAGACATATCTATAGTGTATGTTCAGCTCTTATTTGATGGGTCGAGGGTTGAGTTTTCGTGTAATTCGACTTTACAAAAGTGGTTACAGAAGATCGATCCTGGGACATTTGAGCCCTCCCCGAGACCCAATACAGACTTCCAGAGACCTTCGATCACTACACCTATCCCCTGAAGAGACCTTACTCTATGTCCGACAGTTTCAAAAGGGACAGGACAGTGATTACCTTCTACTCCCTTGTACGGTCAAAACCACTTCGACAATTTTCGTCAGAATTATACGAACGACGATATCCGATGGAATTTACGTTATTGAAAGTCTCGTGACCCATAGTATACCTACATGGAAAGGAACCTCAGAGATCAAACACTGATTATCTCCTTCTTTTTATCATATTTATTTCCATGGATGTCTTTATGAAAGGGACTACGAACTGGGAACCATAAGTAATCCATTAATTTAAATGGTAGTAATCTAGTATACGGTATTGAGTAACATAAATTCCCTTGTTGACTATATAACATGTGGGGACTCTTTCTTTCTGTCACGATAATTAATGTGATACTCAGTGACAGTCGACATTCTGTACAAAACTAAAGTCCCTAAAAGCACCTTTGCCATGTAGAATCTGATATTTCACTTTCCAAAATTATAAAGAAATTAAGTGACCCACTATACCGTGAAAGAAACCCAAAAGAAGAACAAACCCAGTAATACTCAATGAGTGAGTTCCAAAAAGAATATTTAAAGAAACCAGTCAAGTAAAGTTAAAACCGACGAACAATTAGTCGTCAAGGACAAACTAGTCTCCTCTCGATAAAATTATCGCGACCGTGCCTTGTGTCTTACTTTAAGGTATGTGCCAACGCGAGTGACTGAGGAACTGCAAGGGTCACGTAAATAGAATAAGAGGAGACCTAAGGAGCACGTGTAGTATAAAAATCCTGCGTAAAGTTTAGGAAAAAATCCCCCACCCCCTTCCCCACCTCACATTTAATACTACAATGTCTTTGTGTAGTAGAAACCTTCCAAATTCACTACCACAAAGTATAGTCAGCGTCTAAGGGATTATTTTTATCTACAGATTAAAGAGTGATCTTTTAACTGAAAAGGACAAAAACAGACGTCACTTCTACAGTCTAGTCGATTGTAATAACGGCTTCTTTTACTACAGCGTACGGACCAATATCTAGCTCTCACTCATATGACTACAACAATCTCTTACGGCCGTTAACGGTGGAAACTTCTGAGCCGGAAGACAATGAGGTTCCCGGGTAGACAGAAGGGTAAGTAGTGGTAAACCTTTGCGACCGGTTAGGAGTCGACGTTCCTGTAACATAATTTTAAGTACCCTTCCTTGGTCCGGAAGACTAGACTTAGACAGACACCGTCACCGTCTACGACTGCCCGATTTATAAAACACTCGTCTCAAACATGTATTTATAGTCGTTATCTGACTAAATTTAAGACGTAGAAGGTCTCTTTGTTCGAACAATCCTGAGTACCTAAAAAGGTGTGTGGTGTGTGACTTCTCAAAGTATTAAATAAACGTTTTACGAGATTCGTCAGTTTTTAAATTGTTTTGGATAGAGAGAGTTTTATATTTTACGAATAATCGATCTACATAAAGGTCTCTTCAAAATTAAATTGTAAACATCATTAAACCTTCTCTACACACAGTTGTCATTAGAGATTCATAGACTCCAATAAAAAATCTTATAGAGTCAAACACAGGAATTGAGTGAGGCTTAGTATAAACTTAGACTGAGGAAGTCAGACAGTAATTAGTCAACTTATAAACAACTGATAGATCTATACTTTTTCCTTTAAGTTCATATGGTCTCGATCCGGTACACATCAGTTTCTTTGTCCCGTATGACAATCCTTTACGACTATACTTTATCATATTACTGTTCACAGTGTCCTCATACATTAACTAACGATTAATTTATTTTAGAAATAACTTGTATTGTAGTATCTCTAAATCTCGACCTTTCTTGAAACCTAATAAAATATTTTAGAAAAATAATACTTTTCAAAGTTTATAATTTTTTATCCTACTATAACACAGTACGTTCATGTCGTTAATAGTAAATTTTGGAATAGACATGGTGAAACGGTAGAGGAAGGATAGAAGAGGTATGATAAAAGTTCGTTTAGTCTTCGTATTTTAATAAAGTAGATACTTAAATCTACTGGTGTTATTGTATTGTACGGATTTTTTAATTGTTAAAAATAAATAAATTAATACAAAGTTAACTCCATATTAACTGTATATTGTAATATGATCAAAGTCCCCATGTTGTATTAGTAGGTTATATACATATATAACGTTTTACTAGTGATGTCATTCAGATCAATTGTAGGTAGAAATGTGTATCTTATTGTTAAGAATCATAGTGAAACTCAAAGAAATTAGAAAGGGAATGCCTATTCTTTTCACTCAAGTCCAGTTCCTGGAGGGGTTGTCACAGTAGACTTTACCTCGTTTCCGAGGACGGGTCCAGAAGATGAAGGACAATTGTCAGAAAGGTGGTACGGTAATCCAAGGGTGTCGTACACAAGTCTTTCTCTTCGTCAGTGTCACATCACTTCACCCTGTTCAAAATGAAATAAAAAATTCACACCTTAACCCCGAATTTTAAGATCCGTTTCTCCTTTACATTTTCAGAAAGGTCCGCTTCATTTTGAATTTTTTATTTTTCCGTACCCCAATCTTTCACGTTCATACAAGTCTACTTCCATTAGAAACGACCGTCGAGAGTTTATATAACTATACCATAACGTAACAAAAGACATACTCAAGGAATTTTTATGTATGCACGTGATTTCTCGAAATCGACACACATACACCATTCTAGAATACTTAACGAGACCTAATTTTTCCATAACATTAGTGAATTGGTTTACAAACACGTTATAGAACACATAAGTATTAGGTATATTCCCTAACTTACCAAAAATATCTAAAATATTTAATAAACCTTTGAATATGAAAAGTTTACGTATTAAATGTATACGTATCAACTCTAAGAATATTGTATGTTCCATGACTGCACAATATGTGTTACTCTGTAATTTTCAATAAACTTAAATAAGACACATACTTTCTTTGACCTGCAGTCCATACTGACTCAACTGGATGTAGGACTTAAAGGACCCTGTCAAGACCAATAAGATTATAAAACCGGTAGGGTAAGTGAGACTTTTCGTAAGTAAACCCTACTATTTAACATACTAGTAACATCAATAGTGAGTATTCCGATCTAATTCTAGGGTACTATTAAAAGCGTATCACGGGAGCGTGGTACAAAGGGTGAACTACACTACCGAAACAAATCGTAGACAGAAGGGTGTGAAGTCGAGGAAGTACTCTTGTCTTCGTAAATGAAACAAGCGACGACAACAGCACGGTCGTAAACTGTCTCAGGAACCGTATGTCCTTTACTAGGTCTACAACAGACTTATTTCCCGTGGTAGGAACGTTACGTTACATCACCGACTTTCTGATACCGAGAAATAAAGAAGAAAAGATTAAGTAGAGAAAATTTTTATGTATAAACTTTCAATGTTGACCTTACAACATCGACAAATTTGAACCGAACAAACGTCTCTAAAAGATCTCTTGAGACTGTGGTTACAGTGAATACCAATTTTTTATTTTAAACAAATGTTGTTATGAAGTCAATCAAAGTATCGTTCCATTACCACTGTATATGTTCTTCATAAATGAAAATGAGCTTTTAAAGTTGGGAACCTTTAAACTTTATTATAACAAAACAAAGAGTGAAGAGATCAGTCGTTTTCTGTCAAGTGTCTCGTCCCGTCTCTTCTCTCATCTAAACTTACCCCCGACTTTTTATAGGTCCAAAGGTATCACCAGGTCACTGAATCTGAAGTGAAAGATAATGACCTCCATACTCAAGTTAGGGACCGACCCCTTGATTCTCGGGGACACGGAGTACCGGTGTTTAGGTTTTGTATTTTGTCTTTGTCATAACTTTGTTTAAGTTATTTTTGAAATTTTTACCGGACGTAGTTTTTTAGATTTTTTTTTTTTTTCTATATGAATTATTACATTCATATCCAACCACTAGTCAATTTACACCTATCTCCAGAAGTCCCGATCCGTCAGTCATACACCGTGACCATGTAATTATTCTTCCAAATAATCAAAATCCATCAAACTCCATTAAAAGTAAGGAAAATAAAACAATTCGGGTTCTCGAATTCTAAATGACCCCACGCATTTCGTACCAAAAATCTTCCTGTGACGAAAAACACCCCTTCTCGCGGTGGGACCGTTACTACTTAGTTCCATCTAACATACCTCACGTCCTACGTGACCTTCCTATTAGGTCTCCTATTTAGACAATCCACACCTTCCCCGAATAAAAAAAGAGTACCCGTCAAGGGATACATTCTTAAGGGTCTCTGCCCCTTGACCCCTGTCCCTCTAATCTACCCTGGTCATTGTTCGGACACTAGGGACTCCCCTCCCTTCAGTTCCCTTTCTACAACCGACTCGGAACCTCTTGGTAATTCCACTTTATAAGCCTGAATTAGTAAATCCTTACATTTTATTCATCATAATAGATCCCGGTTTCTTCTCCATTTAAAATAAAAACTAAAATTTTTATTTATCGAATTAAACTAATTCTTTTAATATTTTTAGACATTACGTACATCGGACAACTACGTCATTAGTTTAGTACATTGGATAAAGGAAAGGTGAGAGTAAAAATCTTTCATAAAAATTTTACGAATAATTAAGTATTCGAGTACTATATGACAAAAACAAATATCATTGTTCAGTTAGTAACAAAACTCCCTAAAAACAAAAATTGAAAATTAAAACATAACCTTATATCGGATAATTGTTACAATACTATCAAAGTCTATCTGTCAATTCCCTGAGTCGGTATATATATATGTACATAGGTAAGAGGGGGTTTGAATGGAGGGTCATTTGTTTAGTACATCGGATAAAGGAAAGGTGTTAGAAGAATTTTTGTTTCTTTTTATAACTATTTGGACTTGGTGTTCCGTCTTTTAATGTCTTTACAACAGGCAAGAGTGACTATCGGAGAAACGAAAGTCTTTAAGTACCTTAGTTAATACATTGAAGGTTATTGATAAGATAGATGTACACTACCGTTGAACTTACATTTATTCAATAACTTTTTATCAAACGTTTCAAAACTTTTTGGTATGTTTGCCCGAAAGTACTCGAATTCTTCTTACCGTTCGACATCACCAATTGAGAGTCGGGACTCGAAAAATAAAACAAAATAAGTAAAATAAGTAAATCTTGTAAGTTGGTTTGTCACCCCTGAAAACTTCTTGAGGTTTTTATAGAACTTCCTATACACCGTTTGGACTTGGCCCTACTACTTTTTTCTGTACGCTTCATTCACCTCTATAAAAAGATTCGACCCACACTGAAGACCGTCCACTACTTCTTCCCCCGACTTCCCACACTAACCATTGAAATTCACACGACAGTGATCTTTTAAACCCCCTCAACAAAATTTAATAAAAAGGTGTTTTCCTAGGGTTAATGGAGATCACATCTAATAAAATCAGATATTCATAAAGGAATAAAAACTACTATTCATCATTACAAACCCTCTTTAAAGGACTATCCTCCGGAACCCTTTCTCAAGAAATGTAACTGACCACTGAACCAAGTTTTCTTATAATTAAGTCTTTTCTTCAGACAGAACGGGGACCTTTAGTTTGTCCTTAAGGTTCCTCATCGTATCGGGTAAGTCGCGGACCAAATAAAGTCTTATAATCCCTCACCCTGAAGGGACGACCAGGTCACCAATTCTGAAGTGGAAGACTACGTTCCCCACGTCCAAGTTATGGACCGGTCCCTCGATCCTAGGGTATACGGAACGCCGGCATTTTGATTTTGTATTTTGTCTTTGTTATATGATTGTTTAAGTTATTTCTGAAATTTTTACCAGGTGTAGTTTTTTTTTATAATTTTTTTTATTTTATTTTATTTCGTGTAATGATAGGATTTATAAGTTTTTTATTTTAATATAGTTATTCTTGTATTACCTTCCTTTTGATTTGTTTACTTGTGTCAATGTAAAAGTCAAATCTGGTATTGGTGTCCCTTTCTTCCTTTCCTCCGTTTACTCTACCCCTTTTCCTTCTCTTTCTCCTTCCTAGTACCGTTACCTGTTCCTTTCCCCTTCTTACCTTCCCTACCTCCTTCTTTCCTACCTAAGTTCATAGAACATTTGTATCATAGACTGTTATGTGGGAGTCAGAACCCGTTACGTCGTCCCACAGTCCCCCACTCGTCGGTCTCTACACTTTTAATTGGGAATTGATAAGAATTGTCCAAATAACTGAAAACACACTTCGTCAAAACTTTTATAAAATCTATGTGACATTCTAACGTGTTAACTCATTTATAAAAACTACAACACCCTCGGTCAAAAGAGTGACACGTGTCTGTCTTTTCTGTTTGTACCTCACTCCATTTCGTTCTTTCTTGTGATATTCCTACCTAATCTTGACTTCCATGTCATACTTATGTGCTTTTATATATATACAAACACACATATACATAAATACATAGACACATATATATACGTGAAAGATTGAGATATGTGACTTTCCCGATTCTTCTTTTCTGGAGTCCTTGTTACTCGTTGGTTCGTGACTTCAGAACCAAACATTTATGATAGGGAGGTAATTTTCCTTGGTTCGGAGGATCTTTTTTTTCTGTTAACGTCCTACTCCGTCCTATCCATATTCTACTTAGAATACTACTGTTTTTATTCCTTTACAAGTTTATTTATAACCCCTGTATAATGTTCATGTATTATTTGTCAAAAGTTCCCGAGGGTGACCGGTATAGATCTTGTAAAAATTGTGTTTTTATTAATTCTTTATATTACTTAATATTTAGTAACATTTTTCCGATTCTTAAAGTTAGGAAGTATTAGTATTTAGTTCCTCTCCCATCCAGAACAAGAATATCATAATTGGACTCCGGACTGACCATTTACACTTCTGTCTTGATCTCAATGTTTTGTTAGTGTCATTTCTTACCCGTTCCTTTTTCCGATTCATGTCTCCCTATAAAAATACCATACGTTCTATAAAAGTACTAGAGTTTTACAGAGTGATGTAAAACTACCTTCGTGATTGTTACACTTATGAGACCAACGGTATGACATGATGTCAAAACGTTCCGACATCTTTACGATGTCTAATTTCTTCCGATTTCTCTATACTGTTGATTTAAATTATAAATGGGTATCCGACCTAAAACCTCTTCCTTTTTCGTTGGGTGAGGTCATAAGAAAGGACCTCTTAGGGTACCTGTCTCCTCGGACCGTCCGATGTCAGGTACCCCATTGTTTCTCAGTCTGTGCTGAATCACTGCTGACTCGTCGTCGTCCGACCTAAGTCCTGATCTATCCCATTTTTCCGATATTTCTTGTAACAATACCTTACACTTCTTATCGAATCTTTATACTCCAACTGTTTACATGACACCAATAATTTTGTTGTTGTTGTTGAAACAAATCTTTCATAGGTGACTTCATAAATCCCCATTTCCTGGTTTATAAGATCTTTTTTTTTTTAAATATGTCTCACCTTTCCCTTCTCGTGTTTTCTATTTTGATCAGTACCTTTTACATTTGTTGTCTGTTTAGGACTATTCTCTTATTTACACAAGGAATATAATGAAAACCATGCAAAAACATTCAAATTTTAATAAAAGTTCCCTTTTTTTTAAAAATTTCCTTACTATAGGTCTTGTAAAAAAATTTTGATGATATCTGACCTTAGGTCTTATAATTTTTATTATCACAGTGTGTAGTTAATTGTTTTAATTTTTTGTTTTGTTGGGTTGTCTATCGTGATTTACTATTTTTGTCTTTGTAAGTCTTTTCCATTTGTCTTAATAATTATCCGTATACTTTTCTAGAAGTTGTAGTGATTATTAATCACTTTCCGTTTAATTTCGTGTTCTATATTAAAGTATAGTTAGTATAACCGTTTAATATTTTTATTATTGTTTCAAACGTTTCTTATTCGTCTCCCCTTTTCCCTATACCTCTCCTTTCTTTTACAATGACTCTTTGGTTATAAAAGTATAAGAAACCACTCTTACATTTAACCCTGTTAGTGAGACTTCTCATTGTGTATAAAGTGAAATATATGATGTATTAAAGTGAAATTGTTTTTGTGATGTCTTTAAGAGTAGACACGTATTCTTCAGGAGATTTCTAAAATGATATCGGACCATAAAGTATCATTTATTGACCTTTCTTGGATTTGTAGATAGTCACCCTATTGTCTAGGTGACATAAAAGTGGTTCACGTGATACTATGTCATTAACTTTACTTAACCGATCTGATTATATGAATAGTTATGTCTACTTAGGGTCTTTTCTGTAACATTTATCGATGATACCTATGTGGTGAGGTATCAATGACTTATAGGACATGGAATTTTTATTACTACTCACTTTTTTGGTTCAACACCTTATGTATTTTATACTATCCTAAAATTATTTCGAATCATCGTACCTTTTTGATAATGATATATTGATTCGTCACTTTCATAAAATTTTTCGGGTACCATTCCTGTATGTTGAAGTCTTATCCTGAATGAACCCCGTACACTACTTCTCCCCCGAAACTGTTTCAAAAATTTTTAGACTTTGTCTTATACTATTCCAAATTCTAAACAATTTCGTCCTACCACTATTGTTTGTGAGTCAAACAGTAAGAGTTATATAAGACAAACTTTATAAAGTAAATTTTTAAAGTCCTTTGGTTTGTCCCAGAGACACAGTTGGATCTCCCCACGCTACCCCTCCCTCTGCCCACCCTCGAAGTTTTCCCATGTATGGATACCGACTAAATACAACTCCAAACTGTCTCTTGTCGTTTTAAGACATTTCGTTAATAGGAAGTTATTTTTAATTTAATTAAAATTTTTAAATCTACCGAATGAAAGGTCCTCTGGGTCTCCCATCTTCTCTAAGTCGAGAATTCCCCGTATGGGTTTTAGAGTGTATGAGACTCTAGGACCCTTCTTCGTTATTACACTTTCCTCGGACCTAGTCTACAAGGACGACTAGGACGTCTCCGAGACTCTCTCCGTCCTCCGTTGATATCGAGTAGGACCCCAGTGTGTACGACCGTCATTGATAAAACCCCTCGAGTAAGACAGTCCTCCTATGACCACGACCTCTCATGGTAAAACCTTAGAAGGGAGATCGAATAATCCCTACCTTGACCCGGGTGGGTGGTCGGACAGTGGTAGTTATGACCCTACGAACTCCAGTTCGTCGATTGGTCTATCGTTTGTGTCTGGGTGGGTGGTCGTCCGGAATCCTGGGGAAGTCGTGGATCGGTGGGAGTCTGTATCCGGTGGGTAGTCACGTGGTCGTGATCAGGTCCCTGAGACTCCCGAATGTCAGTCGGTGTCTCTGGGTCGAGTGGATAGTCACTCACCCGTCTGTGGTTGAGACTCTGGGGTCCAAGGACGTCGGTCTCTGTGGTCCTGGGTCGAGACCGATAGTCGTCTACTCGTAATCGGGGTCCTGTAGTTCCCAGGACCGACGTGAGTGGTCACCCACCCTTGATTGGGACCCTATGGGACGTGGGA
>SJYO01027313.1:0-20000 GCA_006410555.1 Capra ibex | reverse complement strand
AAAGAAGGCTTCATGAGGATTCATTATGATTCTAACTTTTCCTTGATGGAATCTGCCTCCTTCTTCTAGGTGAGTGGTAATTCTGTAGGTTCTGTGGTATAAAAGGGTTCCACTCTCCTTTATAAATCAGATTTTTCCCACTTACTTACTTTGGCCTTAGTAGTACTTGACTAGAATCTCAAGAACTTTTCTTTATGTATTTGTTAGTTAGAAAAGTGCTTCGATAAAGTATTTGGGGATATAACTTTCTAGGCTGTATTAACATTCAACCATGCCTTCTCTAGAATATTAATAATGTAATAAGCAAGGTAACAGTCATGTCTGACTCTTTGCGAGCCTATGGAATAGTCCATGGAATTCTCCAGGGCATAATAGTGGAGTGGGTAGCCGTTCCCTTTCCAGAGGATCTTCCCAACCCAGGCATCAAACACAGCTCTCCCACAGTGCAGGTGGCTTCTTTACCAGCTGAGCCACCAGGGAATTTTAATACAGCTTAGGAAATTATGTCCCCACATACTTTAGTTCTAGGCTGTATTAACATTTTACCATGCCTTCTCTGGGCTTCCCAGGTGGCACTAGTGGTAAAGAACCTGCCTGCTAATGCAGGAGACATAAAAGAAGTGCGTTTGATCCCTGGGTTTGGAAGAACTCGTGGAGGAGGACATGGCAACCCACTCAGTACTTTTGCCTGGACACTCCCATGGACAGAGGACCCTGGTGGCTACAGTCTATAGGGTGGCAAAGAGTCAGACGTGACGGGCGCGACGTAGCACATGGGCCTTTTCTTCTCACTTGAATACATATTAGATTGGAAACTGATGAATCTCTAGCAAAACGAATATTCCTTTTCCTGATAGCAGGTCTTGTGGTCTCTAAGCCAGACCTGGTCACATGTCTGGAGCAAATGAAGACTCCCTGGGATGTAAGGAGACTGGAGACGCCAGCCGTATACACAGGTAGGGGTCAATGGATGGAGCCGACCAGTCCACAACAGGAACAGGGATTAGTGAGGAATTCATCTTTATCATGTGGTTTGGGAAGATCTGCTTCAATGGAAATGATTTTAGAGAAGTCTGGGTTTCTTTCTGTTGCTGTCATAGGCGGATATCACCTGCCCTGTTCTGTCTCTTTAAATCATTCCTGAATTCATCTCCAGTGATTACTTTTCTCAATCACAGTGAGAACTGAAACCCTTCTCTTGGCCGGTGACAACCTGCATGAATCGATTACTATTCCATTTCGTGAGGGGCAGGGGGCCCCTCGGAAAACTGAACATTTCTGAAAAACTCTAAGACGCTCCTATGAAAATTTCTACCTCTAGATGACAGTGTGTGAGCGGAATTGAGGACATACTGCCAAAGTTCTAGGAATATTGGGGAACGTTTTTTTTTTTTTTTTTTCTGACATAATTCCTAAAACACTGGAAGCTACAAATATGATCTTATAAATTTTAAATTCAAGTAATTTCTTCACTGTATAAACCAAAACCTCCCTAAAGAGAAAGAATGCCAATCTCAGGATTACTTCAAAGTTTCTGTTTTCTTCATATGAACTCATATGAAATGTTAAGTGTATCTGCCCCAATTCCTCAATGCTAAAAGGCTTAACTGAACTGAATTGAACTGAAAAGACTTAAATACATTCAATTAACTCAAAAAAAATTCAAATAAATTGGCATAAGAACTTAAAACGTTTTCCACCAAATTTTTAATGGTTTCAAACTATTATAATGTTTCGATATAGAATCTTTTTATAACGTTCTTATTGGAGTATAACTCATTTACAATGTTGTACTGCAAAAAGAATCCATTTTACATATAGATATCTACTCTTTTTAAGATTTCCTTCCCAATTCGATCTCCACAGAGCATTGATAGTGTTCACACCATACTTTGAAAGTCTCATTTCTTAATTTCTCAAGAACTGCTTCTTTATTTAACAAATCTTGTTATCAACTTCCCCAGACTTTGTCCTACATGTCCTTGCTTTCTGATTAGACCTATGTCAGTATCATTTATGATTTTTATATGGAAACATCATATAGAACGTGCTAAAATAAAAAGTGGTTAAGGAATTAGAGGGCACCTAGTAGAATCAGCATTTAAGATGACTTAAGTGGAAGAGTAATCATTAGACTGCCTGTCTCTTCTTCATTTAGTGGTTGTTGTAGCTTTTTGTCTTGCTCCTTTTCTACACCATACTTCTTTGTCATCCCATTTTGTCAAATTTTCTGGGTTTGTGGTCTGTTCTGCAGGCTGCAGGATCCTAGCTCCTCTTGCTCTGTTGTCTTCCCCCTAGGGGGTGAGGTTGGTCCACAGGCTTGTACACTTATCCCCTTGATCTGGGCTTTGATTGCTGTTATTGTGACCCGTGCCTCCCCAAAATATTGAGGGGAATTTCCTCTTGGCTCTATGGTTGTCACTGGTCTGTTGGGGTGGGGTCTGCTTCTTGGTTTGTGGAGAAGAGCCCCCAGATGTGTTTCTTCACTGTGATTCTGATCTGTAGTCAAGGCAGGTAGGATTGGAGGACACCCACTGGGAGAGAAGCCACTAAGCATTGCTCTTCTGGGATTGTTCACCTTGGGGTGTGCTCAGGCACTCTGTGAGTCTCATGTGACCCCATGTTGGCACTGCATTGGCCCCCCTTCAACCATAGGCATGCTGGCACATTGCTGTGGTGCCAGCAGCTTTCACTTTTAGGGATTTACATAAACTGTTTGTGAAAGCAGAGAGATGTGCCTCCTCAGATGTTGTTTTCACTGGAACACCAGCAGAGATCCAGTGAACTCAGGTCCCAGAATTGCATTCATGGAGCTGGACCTGCTGTGGTGCTCTGGGGGCAGCTCAGACTCTAGCCTGGCCCTTCCCCCTAGTATACATCCCCACAAAGTCTACAGCTGCTAAAGCTACACCTCCCATGTCTGTGGGAGCCCTGGTTGTCCATTCAGATGTTCTGTACGGGCTGAGTTGACAAAACCAGTTGCAGGTATAAAAGCATGGTTTGTGTAACCGTTAGGAGAGACTTCAGTTTTCCTTCCTTAACCCTGGGGCTAGCTGAGCTTTCAGCTCCTTCTATGTGTGTGGGCCACCCACAGGTGTCTGCTCCAGAAGCTGCCCCAGAGCACAGGAGTCTGCTGATTGTGGAGGAGGTGCATGGGGGGAGGCTGTGGCTGGAGCTCAATAGAGCCCACCTGGGTGGTGGCCCTTCCTAGTGCTGGGAGAGGAGGGGCCAGCACAGGGGAAGAGGGGCTGCAATTGCGGGTCTTCCCTTTGGGCATCAGTCAACAAAGGCGCTCTGCTCTCTGGTGGTCAGGCTTCCTCCATAAGCATTCTAGTTATAGAGCTCGTCCATCACCCCCGGCCCCTCAGGTTGTCTGCTCACAGCCCACAGCAGTCCTCTGCCTGGCTATGCTCTCCAGACCCCACATTTCAGCACCCAGCCTTTGATGCAGCAGCAGATACCCTCTCAGGCTGGGTGGGCAGGGCTGGCATCAGTACCCTGTGTACAGGTCTCACTCTGTCCTGCTGCCACAGACTGTTGCCGTGTTCTCTTCCCACAGAGAATGAGGCTCCCCTTCTGTCCCAGCTGAGCTCACACCAGCCTCAGTAGATAGGAAAGGTAGATAAGAAAACTTTCATTTGATGTATTTCAGCTGTGTCTTCTCACAACACCTGTGGTTTGATGTCAAAGAATCAAAGATTAGAAAACTTAATCCAAGAAGCAAAGCTAGGAATATATGAAAGAGCTTACCTTGGAAATGAACATTTAATGAAAGTCCAGGAATATATGGGGGTATGTGAAAGACCGAGAAGATGTTTATATGGACAGAAAGAAACCAAGACAGTTTCACACAATGCGGACATTACTGCCATAAGAAATGAGCAATGTGAGTCAAACTGTGGAAAACACCCATTTCAGTTATCAACAGCTGCAGAGAAGTGTATCTGTTCAACCAAAGGCTTAAAGCAGTTTTTGAAACATACACATTCTCTGAAGGGAAATGTGAAAAATCTAGAAAGTCATCCAGTCTCTATTGCAAATACTCATGCAAACCACTCTGAACACAGGCTTCGATTACACATACATTCAAGCACGTCTGAAAACCAGAAATTTAATAATGATGGGGAAAACTCACAAAATAATGAGCTTGAGGGATCTGTGACCAAGGGGTCATTATTCTTCTACCAACAGACTGTTTCTCTCCATTCCAAAATGTGTAATGTTGATATTAATGGAAAAGAGTTAATCCCACCATCACTGTTCAATACACATCATGATACGGTTAATACGGAACAACTTCTCACGTGTAATAACACGAGTCAGGCCTTAAGTAAGAGCTCTACCCCCAATAATTACAAGAATATTTACGGTGGAGTGAGAAGCCATGCATGCAATGAAACTGGGTGTAAAACTGAACAAGACTCTCACCCTATGAAACATCATGGACCTCAATCTTCAGACAGAGATTCTAACAAAAGTACATGTAGGAACATCTTTCATCAAACATCAAGTCTTCCACTAAATGAGAGTACACATACTGGAGAGAAGACTTACAATTGTGAATATGGTGATGTTTCTAATCAGTCTTCAAATCTCACTCAACAGCAGAGTATTCAGAATCCGCACAAAAGTTACAAGTGTAAGCAATGTGAGAAAGCCTTTTCTAACTCATCCAGTCTAAGTAGACACAGGAAAATTCATTCAGGATGGAAACCTTTCAAATACACAGAGTGTGGCAACACCTCTAAGCAGAATTCAGAGCTTAGTCAAGATCAGCAAATCCACATGGGCAAGAAACCTTATGAATGTAAAGAATGTGAAAAAGCATTTATGTGTTACTCAAACCTTAGTCAACATCAGCGCATTCACACTGGGGAGAGGCCTTATAAATGTGCAGAGTGTGGCAAAGCCTTTACTCAGAAGTCATATCTTAGTGATCACCAGAGAATTCATACTGGAGAGAAACCTTATAAATGTAAAGAATGCGGAAAAGCCTTCAGTCGCTGCTCAACTCTTACTCAACACCAGCGAATTCATACTGGAGAGAAGCCTTATAAATGTAAAGAATGTGGAAGAGCCTTCAGTTACTACTCAGCTCATCATGAACACCAGCGAATTCATTCTGGAGAGAAGCCTTATAAATGTAAAGAATGCGGAAAAGCCTTCAGTCGCTGCTCAACTCTTATTGAACACCAGAGAATTCATACTGGGGAGAGGCCTTATAAATGTAAGTGTTGTGGCAAAGACTTTAGCAAGCACTCTCGTCTTACTCACCATCAGAGAATTCATACTGGAGAGAGGCCTCATAAATGTGAGGATTGTGGCAAAGCGTTTAGACAGCAGTCATGTCTTACTACACATCAAGTAATCCATACTGGAGAGAAATCTTATAAATGTAAAGAATGCGGAAAAGCCTTCAGTTACCGCTCAACTCTTACTCAACACCAGAGAATTCATACTGGAGAGAAGCCTTATAAATGTAAAGAATGTGGAAAAGCCTTCAGGTACCACTTAACTCTTACTCGACACCACCGAATTCATACTGGAGAGAAGCCTTATAAATGTATAGAATGCGGAAAAGCCTTCAGGCAGTACTCAAATCTTACTCAACACCAGAGAATTCATACTGGGGAGAGGCCTTATAAATGTAAGGATTGTGGCAAAGACTTTAGCAGTTACTCAGGTCTAACTTACCATCAGAGAATTCATACTGGAGAGAAGCCTTATAAATGTAAAGAATGTGGAAAAGCCTTCAGTTACTACTCAACTCTTACTCAACACCACCGAATTCATACTGGAGAGAAGCCTTATAAATGTATAGAATGCGGAAAAGCCTTCAGTCGGTACTCAAATCTTACTCAACACCAGAGAATTCATACTGGGGAGAGGCCTTATAAATGTAAGGATTGTGGCAAAGACTTTAGCAGTTACTCAGGTCTAACTTACCATCAGAGAATTCATACTGGAGAGAAACCTTAGAAATGTAAAGAATGTGGAAAAGCCTTCAAAGCACTCACGACTTACCATCAGAGAATTCATACTGTAGAGAAACCTTAGAAATGTAAAGAATGTGGAAAAACCTTCATTGGGCACTGACGTCTTACTCAACATCAGAGAATTCATACTGGAGAAGTAGCAAAGGCTTTAATCTGAGCTCTCACCTTATTAGAGATCAGAGAGCACGTACTGGAGAGAAACCGTAGTAATAAGTGATGGAAGAGGTTTGTCCTAAACATACACTTCAGAAAATACAAGACCGTTTATTTAAGAAAGATAAGGAATTAAAAAAAAAAAAAGAAAGAAAAAGATAAGGAATGGCATAAAGAAAATGTAGAAAAGTTTTCAATAAAAATTAAATCTAAATAAATAGAAATTGCACACTGGAAAAAGTGAAAGTTGCTCAGTTGTTTCCAACTCTTTGCAACCCCATGGACTGTGTCCATGGAATTCTCCAGGCCAGAATATTGGAGTGGGAGGTGGATTATTTACCAACTGAGCTATCAGGGAAGCCCACACAATAGAAAGCATTTCATCAATCCTGTTTTTTCAAGTTCCTCTTCAGGAGAAGTATTGTAGATAGTAATCCATAGTTAAAACAGATAGAAAATTGATATGTTAGTATGGATCACAAGATGAAGGTTGGTATTTAGAAATCTACAAATATTAGCAATATATCTTTGTTTATATGACATGATTTGTGATTGTTTGAAAACCAAAATCAATGTGATTCAACTCTCAAATTACTCCATGCTGTTATGCTTCATCTCTATTGTGTATGCAAAGTTATGTTTTTGATGGTTGCTATCTCAAAGATGAGACAAGGCCTTCAATCCTAGGGAGAAATCATTTATATTTATTCTCCATTAGAAGATTAAGGACACAGGAATGTAACATGTACATCTAAATGGAGGTGTTAGTCATTCATGTCAAACATCCCTGTAGGTCACCATGAGGTAAGTGTTCAGGGAGTAATTCCACATATTAAAGTAAGATGTACATTTTCAATAGTTATGTCACTTGCTTTTTAAGTAAAATACAATGACAGTTCACTGAAATCTTGATGTATCTTTATAATATCAACAGAAGTCATGAATATTAGTTGACATGTTTCAAATAAAGACATCTCTGATCCCCTAGAAATGTATGGAAATCGGTCACAGAAAAGTCATGTAATTAGTGTATGTCTTGTTTCATTAACAATTAACCTCCATTTTGTAACCATAGGAATCACAGTTCTCAGATCATTGTATCAGAGGAATGAATATCATTGTTTATGCTTGTAATCTGTATTTTATTCAGTTACACAGTGGGTTGGAAAAGGTTTTATTCTGACTATGTGATATAACATGTTAATAAAACTGGACGGTTTCTTGTGATGAAATTGGTGTGTAAAGAAGTGTCAACCTACCGATTTAAGGTTGAAGGGAAAATACCTAACAATAAACTCTTTGTTAGCACAGAAGGATGATATCTGGAACAATTAGTTTCCATACTGCCTTTAAGCTTCAAATAATTGGCTATTTCCCATCATTTCTCCATTGTACTCCCCCCCCCAGCCCCCCACTTCTCTGTAACTGCTGGGACATTGTGATGGTTCTAGGAAGGATCATAGAGAGTACTGTTGAGAGTTTACCTGAACTACTGCATGTTGTTGATGCCTCAGCGTCTGTGTGGGGAGGAGGCAGCCTGCAGGTCCTTGAACTCACACCAGCCAGTCCTGTGAACACCTACACTAGATGACCACCCACCTTGAGACCAGTAGTCTTGCTGAACCCCAGGGTCTACTGCACAGGCCCTCCTCCAGTGACACCCTCAGAGCTCTAGATTACTGCTCCTCTTGGATTGAATGGACTGATCCATACTCAGCCTGGCGAGTCCACAGCATTTCAACCAAGGTCTCTTAGAAAGGCCTGAACCCCGAGTACTGGATCTTTCTCTGATTGGTCCTAAGCTTGACCTAAGAAATTCCTGCCCTAGAACCTCCTCTCCTGCGAGGTCTTAGGTGTGCTGAGTGTGAGGGCTGAAGCTCAGGGCTCCTGAGTGTGGGTCTTGGGGGAGAAGCATCAAAATAAACAGGGAACTTGCTGAAGAGTCATTCATGGCCCCTCTTTAGACCTGCAGATTTATAACTTCTTAGAGTGGGGACCTGACCTCGAGGGGTTCATATTCACTGAAATGGTTCAGAAAGAACCTTATAAGTGGTTTCAACCTGGTTTCCTATCAAGATCACCTGACCAGTGTTAAGCGATAACCTCCCCACAGAGTTCTGTCTTGGTCCTGTGGGAGCATCAGTGTGGTGTGTAGGAAGTGCTCCAGGGGACTCTAAGGAGAGGCCCGGGTTTAGGACGTGGCTCCTGGTCCATCTGTGAGAGCTGAGGCCTAGCTTCAGTCTGAGGTGAGGCTGCAGGGATGGTCTAGCTGGATTTGGACCAGGGAAATCAGTCAGCTCACATCATCTGTGTGAGCAGAGGGTTACGAGCTCTCTCTGAGGAGAGAACAATCAAGAAATAAGTTCAAAGGCTGGTCTCCAGGTAGGAGGTGAGTGTTCCCGAATCTCTCCTGAGACAGGGCAGGAGAGGTGGGTCTTTTCAGCTTTTCAAGGTCCTTCTGTCTGTAGGTGAAGTAGTTGCAGGATAAAGAGCTCTGTGGATGCCTTTGAAGGTATTTTCTCAAGATGCAGAGGTGTGTTTGCTACATAACATCCCCAGAGAAGACAGAGCAGGAGGAAGAAGAGGAGGAAATGGCAGCTTCTCAGGTACTCTTTCTGTTCCAGGCCTGGGGCTGCGTCTGGTTTTCCTCCTGAAATGCCTAGACTGAGAATCGGCAAACCTTTAGTTCTCTACTTCTAATTTTTCTGCCTGAGGTGTTTGTTATCAACTCTTGTTTCCCTTTTCTTCTTATCATAGTGAAGACCTGCTCTTTAGACCACCTCTCCCTTGTGTCCCAGATCCTGTTCTCCATTGTCTGTATCCTGGCTTTCTATAGAACATGACGAATTCCCAACCTGAATGAGTGACTTTCAGCTGGTGAACATATTCCCTTTGTGAGAGATCAACACGGAGAGGCACTGGTATCCGAGATTCCCACTGGGATGTGGTTCAGTGTTGGGATCTTCGGGAAGTAGGGGAAATGCCATGATGAGTTCACACGTGGATGCAATTCAGCTCTTTAGGAGTTAGAAAATGCCCTTATATATTGAATCAACTCAGTGATCCAGAATTTTTCAGAAAATGTGCAGAAATAAAAAGAAAACTAGGAGACGCTGTCCTCTGTGATGCTAAGGCTTACTAGTTAAACACACTGTTAGGATACAAAACAGAGGAAGTATATATAAAATGAATTTTGCATAAAACTGATATCTTTTTGTTAGGTTCAAGTTATAATTTCCTAGCTGCTGCTACTGCTGCTGCTAAGTCGCTTCAGTCGTGTCCGACTCTGTGCGACCCCATAGTCGGCAGCCCACCAGGCTTCTCCGTCCCTGGGATTCTCCAGGCAAGAACACTGGAGTGGGTTGCCATTTCCATCTCCAATGCATGAAAGTGAAAAGTGAAAGTGAAGTCGCTCAGTTGTGTCCGACTCTTGGCGGCCCCATGGACTGCAGGCCACCAGGCTCCTCCGTCCATTGGATTTTCCAGGCAAGAGTACTGGAATGGGGCGCCAGTGCCTTCTCCTAAATGCCCAGGCTCTGATAGTGCATCTTCCGTATGATCCATTTACACCATGACAGGTGATGTCCACTGGCTCTGGTGATTTCTCTGAGATTATCAGGCTAGGAAGTTCATTTTTTTCCCTCTGTCTTTAAACAAGGCTGTGGAAAAATGGAATGGGTAACGTGTGAAAACCCTCACAGTTAATGGAGAAATTCCCTGTCTTTTTGGTTTCTCTTTGTTTTGGAAAATGAACACTCACTGTGTTGATGATAGACACTGTGTTTTGGGAGTGGGCATTTTCATCACTCAAGCCCACGTGTGATGTTTCCAGTACACTCCATGCTCATATCACACATAGTCTTCTTATTCACATTTTTTTTTTCAAAATATTTGTAATAATCATATTGGTGCTAGTCTGTTTTCACCTGTGTTGAATTTCTAAGATACAGCTCAACAAAATGATACAGATTGTCAAGAAATTAAAGTTGCAGAACCAGGAGCTCTAATTTATCTTATACCATTGCATATGTTTGCACCCTAGTGTATTTAAAATATACAAAGAATATCATTCACAAGTAGATGTATATATTTTAACCCATTAAAAATAATCTTGATTTTATTGACATGAATCAGTTCAGTCGCTCAGTCGTGTCCAACTCTTTGTGACCCCATGAACCACAGCACGCCAGGTCTCCCTGTCCATCACCAACTCCTGGAGTTTACCCAAACTCATGTCCATTGAGTCAGTGATGCCATCCAACCATCTCATCCTTTGTCGTCCCGTTCTCCTCCTGCCTTCAATCTTTCCCAACACCAGGGTCTTTTCGAATGAGTCAGCTTTTTGCATCAGATGGCCAAAATATAAATGTACAGCATGTGGCAAGGCTTTTAAGCAGAGTTCAACTTTAACTGAACATCAGCAAGTCCATACTGGGGACAGACCTTATAAATGTACAGAATGTGGCAAATCCTTTACCCATTATTCACTCCTTACTCAACATCAACGAATCCACACTGGGGAGAGACCTTGTAAATGTACAGAATGTGGCAAAGCCTTTAACTGGCATCTGAGTCTTCCTGTACATCAGCGAACTCATCCTGGGGAGAAGCCATACAAACGTAACAAATGTGGCAAAGCCTTTATCCATTGTTCACATCTTTCTCGACATCAACGAATCCATACTGGGGAGAGACTTGATAAATGTACAGACTGTGGCAAAGCCTTTCCCCAGAGTTCAGATCCTTCTTGACATCAGAGAATTCATACTGCAGAGAAATGTTAGACCTGTAAGGAATGTGGCAAAGGATTTCATCACAGCCATCACCTCACTCCCCGTCAGAGAATACATACTGCAGAGAAACCCTAGAAATGAGTCAGTGATAAAAAAAGGTTGGTCCTAAATATACAATTTTGAAGCAACGAGTGTTTACTTTGGAAAGATACATGAATGAAATACAAAAACAAGTGTTTAATCAAACATCAAAAGTAAATCAATGCCAGAGAATTCATACTAGAAAGCATTTCATTCATACCATACCAAATGAATGTCATTCAACTCTCAAGTTACAATGCTATGATTTGTTTCCACTGTATATACGAACCTCTGTTTTTGGTGGTTGTTACCTCAATTGTAAGAGAAGCCCTTCTATACTAGGTGGGAATCATTTATATTTATTCTCCAATTTATAAGATTAAGAACACAGTAATCTGATATGCACACTAAACCTCTAAATGGAGGTATTTGTCACTGATGTCAAACATCTGTGTTGTCACCATGATGTAAGTGTTCAGGAAATAATTCAAAGTAAGATGGAAGTTTGCTCTCAGTTTTCAATAATTATGTCAATTGCTTTTTAAGCATAAACCAAGGATTGTTCATTAAAATCGAGTCTTTTTACAACATCAACATCGAGAAATCATGCATATTACCTGGCAGGCTTGAAGTAAGGACACCTTCTCTTCTACCTGATGTAAGTATAGAAAACTCTTCCTGGAAAAGTCATATTAATATAATTAATGTCCATCCATGTTTACTACATTAGCCTCCATTTTGTAAACCACATAAATCACATTAACAGATCATTACATCAGAGAAACAGAAAAGTTTTTAGAAGCTTGTAATCTGTATTTTAATCAAGGATCAAACAACAGTTGTAAAAAGTTTTATTCCATCTGTGTAAAATTAATGTATGTTCATTAATAAAAGTGAATGGTTTTTTCGTGTTACAGTTGATGTGGAATGAAGGAAGGGTGAACGCACCACCAGCATTAACGTCTCCCACCTGTTTAAGGTTGCAGGAAAGATAACGTTATGAGAAACTATTTGTAGCACAGGGGGTGGCATCTGTAGAAATTAGTTCCTTACTGGTGTTAAACTCTCATAAATTCATATATTTCCCACCGTTTCTATGTTGTACGTCCTGTCTCATTTTGAAATTACTCGGACATTGTGATAGTTCGAATAAGAAGGATCATACAGAGTACTGTTGAGAGCTTCCCCGACTGCTCAGTGCTCTTGCTGCCTCAGCGTCTGTCTAGGCAGCAGGCAGCCTGCAGGTCCTTGAACTCACACCAGCCAGTCCTGTGAGCACCTCCACTAGATGACCCGTTCCTTGAGACTAGCAGTCTTGCCAAACCCCAGGGTTTACTTCACAGGCCTCCCTTCAATGACACCCTCAGAGCTCACCAGAATCCTACTCCTCTGGTTTGAATGGACTGATCCACAATCAGCCTGGGGAGCCCACAGCCCTTCACCCAGGGCCCGTTAGAAAGGCCTGAACCTCAAGTACTGGAGCTTTCTCTGCCTGGTTCTAGCCTTGACCTTCCTCAGGGGCCCTCCAGGCTTCCTGTGAATTCTCTCAGGACCTAGAGTCATAAACTCACCTGCTTCAATTGTCCATTGTTCTTCTGTTAGCTAAAACTTTTCAGGGGCTCATTTAAGCAAATGTCAATTTAACAAAGTCACAAAAAGCATAATTAAAAGCCATGATGGGAAAGTTCTAAACCAAGATTTATAAAATCTTCCGCTGTATAATTCTTAGCACAAATTTCTTGTCTAGGCTTAAAGGAACTCTTTTCTCATGGCCTTGGCATACTTTGAATGCAATATATAAATATCTGAAGATATATACATCATATAATTTATATAACACACATTGGATACAATATATAAATATCTGAAGGTATACACGTTAGCAGTGAGAAAACCAAGAAGGAATATGTGAGTGTATGTGTATTTGTACACATTTAACGTAGAGAATTTAGAAATGCTAGATCAAAACTGGGCATTTTAGACTTGCAGTTGATTGACTAAAAACTGCAAAACTTGTCAATTTGTCAATTAATCTGTTTTGTCTATTTTTCATGGAATTAATTTCCTTAAATGTCAGGAGGTTACACTTGTTAAGGAACTTCCACACTGTCCTCCCCCCGTGACTGCCCCAGTTTACATTCCCTTCAGCCATGTAGGAGGTTCCCTGATCTCCAAGCCTCGTCAGCGTTTACAATATTATTAGTGGGTTCTTTGCTAATTGTTATTCTGACTGGCATGAGGTGATGCATCATTGTAGCTTTGTTTTGCATTTCTTATTGTTTAGTGCTGGTGAGCATCTTTCATTTCCCTCTTGCCTGTCTAAAAGAGCAAGTTGACCCACCCAGGCTCAGCAGTTGTGGCGCACAGGCTTAGCTGCCCCAATGCATGTGGAGTATTCCTGGACCAGGGATCAAGCTCACGTCCCTGGCACTGTCAGATGGATTCTCCACCGCTGGGTGACCCGTCTATTTAGCTTTTTTTCCTTTTGAGGTGCATGTATATTTTGTATTGGAATATAATTGCTTTACAATGTTGTGTTAGTTTCTGCTGTACGACATCATCAATCAGCCATAAGTATACATGAATCTGCTCCCTCTTGAACCTCCCTCCCGTGATCTCCATTTCACCCCTCTGGTCAGCACAGAGCACCAAGCTGAGCTCCCTGTGCTATCCAGCAGCTTCCCACTAGCTCCCTGTTTTAACCATCAGTTCAGTTCATTTCACTTGCTCAGTCATGTCCAAGTGTTGGCGACCCCATGGACTGCAGCACGCCAGGCCTCCCTGTCCATCACCAACTCGCAGAGTTTACTCAAACTCATGTCCATTGAGTCGGTGATGCCATCCAACCATCTCATCCTCTGTCGTCCCCTTCTCCTCCCCACTTCAATCATTCCCAGCATCAGGGGCTTTTCAAATGAGTCAGCTTTTCACATGAGGTGGCCAAAGGACTGGAGTTTCAGCTTCAGCATCAGTCCTTCCAATGAACACCCAGGAATCATCTCCCTTAGGATGGACTGGCTGGATTTCCGTGCAGTCCAAGGGCCTCGCAAGAGTCTTCTCCAGCATTTCAGCCATGGTAGTGTATGTGTGTCAGGAAGGCTCTTCAGTTTGTCCCCCTCTTCTCCTGCCGTGTCCACACATCTGTTCTCTATATTTGGACAAATATTGTCGTAACAGATATATATGGAATCTCAAAAAATGGTGTTGATGAACTTATTTACTGAGCAGGAATATAGGCACAACGGTAGTTCTTAAGCTTTTGGATGTTTAGGTTTCAAGGCATAAAATACATGGACAATCGTGGCATGCATTTTATGAAGTGAAAGAAGCCCATTCAAAAATGCTACAGAAAGTAGCAATTTTACAATATGACACTTTGGTGTAGGTAAATGTTCATATGTGCTCAGTGGTGTCTGAGTCTTTGTGAGCCCAGGGGCTGTATCCCGCCAGGCTCCTCTGTCCATAGATTTCCCAGGAAAGGATACTGGAGTGGGTTTCCATTTCTTCCTCCAGGGGATCTTCCTGACCCAAGGATGGAAGCTGCATCACCTGGATGTCCTGCATCGGCAGGTAGAAAGTTCTTCCCACTCAGTCACCTGGGAATCTAGTAGGAAATATAAAAGAGATTTAAGAGGTCTGTGGTTGCCATGGGTTTCAAAGGAAGGATTATGAATATCCTAAATCTAGAAAACTTTAAGGATCGTTAAATACTTTGTGTTAGACTGTTGTGATGGACAGATGTTATTATACATTTATCCAGAGGTATGGAGTGCACATCCCTAAAAGAGAAACATAGGGGTAAACTAAAGAGTTTATTTACTGTCCTTGTAGCTTCATCAGTGGTAACAAATGCTCACTCTGGTGGGCAAAGGTAAGTAGGGAGATTGTCTACGTGTGCGAACAATAGTCATATGGGTATGGGAAACGTTGTACCTTGTTCTCAACTCTGCTGTGAAACGAAATCTTCTACAAAGTTGGTACTGGTGCATGCACACTGAATATTTTTTAGAATATATAATATTACAAAGATGGACATGCTTCTATCTTTAATTTCTCCTTAGTCATTAAACTTTAAAGGTGTGAGAAAATAGAGCTCTCTAAATGGCGCAGACAACAAACTGTAGCAGTTGATTCATAAAACCTAGAAAAACACACACACAGGAAGTAGAACAAGGCTCTCACGTGTTAATTCATGTTAATGTAACTTAAACGACAACACCGATCATTATTTCCTTGGTTGGTCATCAGATAGCATTTAGGGCATCATTTTCAAAGGCATTTGTCTCTGCCCACACACACTTGTTAACCTAGCGTGTCCTGCTCAGTTCAGTTCAGTTCAGCTGCTCAGTCCTGTCCTACTCTTTGTGACCCCATAGACTGCAGCTGGCCAGGCCTCTTGCTGCCTCTGGTTTATTTTCAAAGAAAGCTGTGATGGAAACACCTCCAGGCTCCTGGTCTCTGAAGTTGGAGGTGCCACAGCTGCAGAGAGGTGGTCACAATGCAAATCATTTTGTGAAAACGTGTGTCCCCAGGGTGCAGAGAGGGGTGAAAAAAACTAAGGACATAGGAGATCTTTGGGAAGAAGTCTGCAAGTAAAGCCTGGCAGGAACCCAAGACCCCCAGGTGATTCCTACCAAACAGTCACCTCTCCCCTCCCCCAGGGCGCAGACACAGGCCAAGGACACCACACACATCCTAGAAACCCCCCCCCCCCCCAACAGGGAATCAGGTTGAGCTTTGCTTCTAGAAGTTCCAGCCCTAAAACCTCCCTTCCTGAGGTCTCACCTGTGCCAAATGGGAGGTTTCCCTCAGGGCTCCTGAATGCAGGTCTCTTGCGTTTTTTCAAAACCCTCCTAGGCTGGGTCAAGTAGCCCTGAAGTAGGGTCCATTGTGTCTGGTGAATTGTGCTGCCTGCTCTCTGTAGTGCAAAAAGGAAGGAGAGGAACTAGCCCGGAAGATCTGCAAATAGAGTGGAGCAGCAGGATGTGATTAACATATCAGGTTAGTCTTGATTACCCTCTACAGATCAGGAACCCAGAAAGTCAGCAAAGAGCTCAGAAAAGGGTGAGAGAAACAAGAAAACGTTTTCTTCTTTTTCACTGCAGCAGTTGCAGGTTAAACGGCTGTATGGATATCTTTGAAGGTATTTTCTCAACATGCAGATGTGAGTTTGAGACGTCATATTGCCCAGAAGATAAAGTGCGGGAGGAAGAAGAGGAGGAAATGACAGCTTCTCAGGTAATTGTCCTGCCCCGGTGTGGGGCTGTGTCTGCTTTTCCTCCTGAAATGCCTGGACTGAGAATCTGCAAAACTTTAGTTCTCTGCTTCTAAGTTTTCTGCCTGGAGTGCTTGTTATCACCTTCTTATTTTTTCCTGTTTTTTTTTGTTTGTTTGTTTTGTTTTGTTTGGTTTGGTTTTTTAATAGTGAAACCCAGCTCTTCAGGTTTCGTCTCCCTCATATTCCAGAGCCTTTTCTCCATTTTGTGTATCCTGGCTTTCTATAGAGCATGATGAATTCTCAACATGAAATAGTGACTTTCAATGTTCAATACATTCCCTTTGTGAGAGATCAATACAGGGAGGCACTGGTATCTGAGATTCCCACTGGGATGTGGTTCAGTGTTGGGATCTTAGAGAAGTCGGGGAAATGCCGTGATGAATTTACGTGTGGATGCAATTCAGCTCTCTAGAACAGGAGTAAGAAAATGCCCTTGTTAATAGAATGAACTCAGCATTCCAGAATTTTTCAGAAGTTAAAGTAGCAGAGACAATCCTCTATACCAATGAGAAAAATATACTAATTAAATGGAGTATTAAGCTACAGATCATGGGAGGTATATAGGAGGTGGAATTTGCAGAAACCTGACGTTTTTCATGATAGATTAAGATCATGGTTTTCCTAATATTGCCAAAATGCCAGGCCGTGATAATGCATTTTCCTGTGTACTCTTACCCGTGACCTCTGATGTTCACTGGATCAGGTGCTTCTCTGAGATTTCCACGTTATGAAATTTATTTTTTTCTTTTTGTCTTGAACAAGGATCTTGGAAAGAAAAAGTGATGGATATGCCTATCACAGTTAATGAGGAAATGCCGTATCTTCTTAGTTACTCTTTGCTTTGAAAAATAAACACTGTCAGCTAAGGCAGATGCACAGTTTGAGAGATGTGAATTAAGTTTTATTTGGGGCAAAATGAGGACAGCAGCCCAGGAGACAGCACCTCAGAGAACTCTGAGAAACTGCTCCAAAGGGCCAGTGGGGGAAGGTCAGTTTGTGAGTTTGGTGAATTCAATGCAATGGAGCACTTACTTTACAAAAGGATTTCTGCCAGGCATGAGCAACTGAAGTCATCATTTAGTGGTTTAGTGCTTTTCTAGATATGAAGAGATGCAAGGATTGGGATCATGAAAGCAGTTCCTGAAAATATCTGACTTTAAAGACCTGCTCCACCAGATTCCCTGGAGCTTAGTGCCACAATCCAACCTGAACTCCGTTGAGGGGACTGAAGTCAGTTGCAGCACCATAGGGTTCATTCTCCCCAGAGGCAGATCGCAAACCCCCTTGTTATTCAGTTCAGTTCAGTTGCTCAGTGATGTCTGACTCTTTGCAACCCCAGGCATCACACCACGCCAGATCTCCCCGTCCATCACCGACGCCAGGAGTTCACTTAGACTCATGTCCATTAAGTCAGTGATGCCATCCAGCCATCTCATCCTCTGTCGTCACATTCTCCCCCTTCCCCCAATCCCTCCCAGCATCAGAGTCTTTTCCAATGAGTCAGCTCTTCGCTGAGGTGGCCAAAGTACTGGAGTTTCAGCTTTAGCATCATTCCTTTCAAAGAAATCTCAGGGCTGATCTCCTTCAGAATGGACTGGTTGGATCTCCTTGCAGTCCAAAGGACTCTCAAGAGTCTTCTCCAACACCACAGTTCAAAACCATCAATTCTTCAGCACTCCGTCTTCTTCACAGTCCAACTCTCACATCCATACATGACCACAGGAAAAACCATAGCCTTGACTAGTAGACGGACCTTAGTCGGCAAAGTAATGTCTCTGCTTTTGAATATACTATCTAGGTTGGTCATAACTTTTCTTCCAAAGAATAATTGTCTTTTAGTTTCATGGCTGCAGTCACCATCTGCAGTGATTTTGGAGCCCAGAAAAATAAAGTCTGACACTGTTTCCACTGTTTCCCCATCTATTTCCCATGAAGTGATGGGACCAGATGCCATGATCTTCGTTTTCTGAACCTTGAGCTTTAAGCCAACTTTTTCACTCTCCTTTTGCTTTCACCCAGAGGCCTTTTAGTTCTGCTTCACTTTCTGCCATAAGGGTGGTATCATCTGCATATCTGAGGTTATTGATATTTCTCCTGTCAATCTTGACTCCAGCTTGTGTTTCTTTCAGCCCAGCGTTTTTCATGATGTACTCTGCATAGAAGTTAAATAAGCAGGGCGACGATATCCTATTTGGAACCAGTCTGTTGTTCCAAGTCCAGTTCTAACTGTTGGTTCCTGACCTGCGCATGGATTTCTCAAGAGACAGGTCAGGTGGTCTGCTATTCCCATCTCTTTCAGAATTTTCCACAGTTTATTGTGATCCACACAGTCAAAGGCTTTGGCATAGTCAATAAAGCAGAAATAGATGTTTTTCTGGAACTCTCTTGCTTTTTCCATGATCCAGCAGAGGTTGGCAATTTGATCTCTGGTTCCTCTGCCTTTTCTAAAACCAGCTTGAACATCAGGAAGTTCACGGTTCACGTATTTCTGAAGCCTGGCTTGCAGAATTTTGAGCGTTACTTTACTGACGTGTGAGATGAGTGCAATTGTGCGGTAGTTTGGGAATTCTTTGGCATTGCCTTTCTTTGGAATTGGAATGAAAACTGACGTTTTCCAGTCCTGTGGCCACTGCTGAGTTTTCCAAATTTGCTGGCATATTGAGTGCAGCACTTTCACAGCATCATCTTTCAGGATTTGAAACAGCCAAACTGGAATTCCATCTCCTCCACTAGCTTTGTTCATAGTGATGCTTTCTAAGGCCCACTTGACTTCACATTCCAGGATGTCTGGCTCTACATGAGTGATCACACCATCATGATTATCTGGGTCATGAAAATCTTTTTTTGTACAGTTCTTCTGTGTATTCTTGCCAGCTCTTCTTAATATCTTCTGCTTCTGTTAGGTCCAGACGATTTCTGTCCTTTATCGAGCCCATCTTTGCATGAAATGTTCCCTTAGTATCTCTAATATTCTTGAGGAGATCTCTCGTCTTTCCCATTCTGTTCTTTTCCTCTTTTTTCTTTGCACTGATCGCTGAAGAAGTCTTTCTTATCTCTTCTTGCTATTCTCTGGAACTCTGCATTCAGATGCTTATATCGTTCCTTTTCTCGTTTGCTTTTCCCCTCTCTTCTTTTCAGAGGTATTTGTAAGACCTCCCCAAACAGCCATTTGGCTTTATTGCATTTCTTTTCCATGGGGATGGTCTTGATCCCTGTCTCCTGTACAATGTCACGAACCTCATTCCATAGTTCATCTGGCACTCTATCTATCAGATCTAGGCCCTTAAATCTATTACTCACTTCCACTGTAAAATCATAAGGGATTTGATTTAGGTCATACCTGAATGGTCTAGCGATTTTCCCTACTTTCTTCAAATTGAGTCTGAATTTGGTAATAAGGGGTTCATGATCTGAGCCACAGTCAGCTCCTGGTCTTATTTTTGCTGACAGTATAGAGCTTCTCCATCTTTGGCTGCAAAGAATATATTTAGTCTTAGTCAATTACGCAACTCAGTTTAAACTCTGTACTAGGGATTATACAATAATAACGTATCCTGCTTGAGGACAGTTTCTCCTTCCTGAAAATCTTCTGGCTAATCCTGTTATCTTAAAATGTAAATTATGAGATCGGGTCTAGTAAGATCTTTACAACCTCCAGACGTTCTTTTGTTTCATTGGGATAACTAATTAAAGGTATATAACTCCTTTGCTAACGCTAGTGAGTGGGCACTCTCTCTGCCCCCTTCTGATGTCTATGTC
>SJYO01027295.1:0-16887 GCA_006410555.1 Capra ibex | reverse complement strand
TAACAGTGTGACGAACAAATTGAATATACGTCTCATGTAGTACTCTTTACGACCTGACCTTCTTTGTGTTCGACCTTAGTTCTAACGACCCCCTTTATAGTTATTGGAGTCTATACGTCTACCGTGGTGGGAATACCGTCTTTCACTTCTCCTCGATTTTTCGGAGAACTACTTTCACTTTCTCCTNTACTTTCACTTTCTCCTCTCACTTTTTTAACCGAATTTTGAGTTGTAAGTCTTTTGCTTCTAGTACCGTAGGCCAGGGTAGTGAAGTACCCTTTATCTACCCCTTTGTCATCTTTGTCACAGTCTGAAATAAAAAACCCCGAGGTTTTAGTGACGTCTACCACTGACGTCAGTACTTTAATTTTCGGCGAATGAGGAACCTTCTTTTCAATACTGGTTGGATCTATCATATAAGTTTTCGTCTCTGTAATGAAACGGTTGTTTCCAGACAGATCAGTTCCGATACCAAAAAGGACACCAGTACATACCTACACTCTCAACCTGACACTTCTTCCGACTCGTGGTTTCTTAACTATGTAAACTTGACACCACAACCTCTTCTGAGAACTCCCAGGGAACTGGACGTTCCTCTAGGTTGGTCAGGTAAGACTTCCTCTAGTTGGGACCCTAAAGAAACCTTCCTTACTACGATTTCGACTTCGAGGTCATGAAACCGGTGGAGTACTCTTCTCAACTGAGTAACCTTTTCTGAGACTACGACCCTCTCTGACCCCCGTCCTTCTCTCCCCCTGCTGGGTCCTACTCTACCGACCTACTGTAGTGTCTGAGTTACCTACACTCAGACTCACTTGAGGCCCTCTACCACTACCTGTCCCTCCGAACCGCACGACGCTAAGTACCCCAGCGTTTCTCAGCCTACACTGACTTGACTTGACTTGACTTGGTTTACATTAGATGTCTAAGTCACATTAGGGATAGTTTAATGGTTATCGTAAAAAATGTCTTGATCTTGTTGTTTTTATTAGAGTTTTAAGTATACCTTTGTGTTTTGTGGGGTTTATCACTTTCTTTAGAAGTCTCTTTTCTTGACTCGACCTTCTTAGTCCGAAGGACTGAAGTTTGATGTAATGTTTCGACGTCAGTAGTTCTGTCATGCCATGACCGTGTTTTTGTCTTTATATCTGGTTACCTTGTTCTGTGTTTCGGTATCTATTTGGGTGTGTCGATACCTATAGAATAAAAACTATTTCCCGGATTCTATAAGAGAAGTTATTCACCAGAACGTTTTTGACCTGTCGATGTAAATTTTTTTATTTTAATCTTGTAAAGGATTGTGGTATGTGTTTCTATTTGAGTTTTACCTATTTTCTAGATTTACATTCTGGTCTTTGATAATTTGAGAATTTGATTCGATTCAGTGAAGTCAGCACAGGCTGAGACACGCTGGGGTGTCTACCGTAAGGTGATTCGAGGGGGCGGGGACCCTAAGAGTTCCGTTCTTGTGACCTTACCCAACGGTAAAGGGAGAGGTCACGTACTTTCACTTTTCACTTTCACTTCAGTGAGTCATCATAGACTGAGAATCGCTGGGGTACCTGACGTCGGATGGTCCGAGAAGGTATGTACCCTAAAAGGTCCGTTCTTATGACCTCACCTCACGGTTTTTGAGAATCACCTTTTGTGTTGCGTCTTGTTAGATACTGTATGTATTTTCGTTCAAGGAGATACTGAGTGGAGGATCTCATCATCTTTATCTTTGTTTTTATTTGTTCACCCCGGATTAATATGAATTTTAGAAAACGTGTCGTTTCCTTTGATATTTACTCCACTTTTCCGTTGGGAGTCTTACCCCTTTTTTTATTATGGTTTACTTTTTTGACTGTTTCCTAATAAAATTTTTATATGTTTGTCGAGTATGTTTAGTTATGGTCTTTCTATTTTTTAGGGTAGTCTTTCACCCCTTTTCTGGATTTGTCTGTAAAGAGGTTCTTCTGTATGTCTATCGATTATTCGTATACTTTTCTAAGAGTCGTAACGAGTAATAATCTCTTTACGATTGGTTTTTATGTTACTCCATAGTGGAGTGTGACCAGTCTTACCAGTAGTTGTTTTTTAGATGTCTGTTACTTACGACCTCTCCCACACCTCTTTTCCTTTGAGAGAACGTGACAACCACCCTTTAGGTTTACTATGTCAGTGATACCTCTTGACGTACCTCTCAGGAAATTTTTGATTATTTCAGTGATATACTGGGTCGTTAGTGTGATGATACATATATAGGACTCCTTTGGTTTTAACTTTTTCTGCGTACAAGTGACTTCGAGATAAATATTATCGATCCTGTACCTTCCTTGAATCTTCGGGTAATGTATCTTTGACACCATGTATCTATTTTACCTTATAAGTGAAATCAAGTCAAGTCAACGAGTCAGCACAGGCTGAAAAACGCTCGGATACTTAGCGTCGTGTGGTCCGGAGGGACAGGTAGTGGTTTAGGTTCTCATGTGAGTCTGAGTGCAGGTGACTCAGTCACTACGGTAAGTCGGTAGAGTAGGAGCCAGCAGGGGAAGAGGAGGACGGGGTTAGGTAGGGTCGTAGTCTCAGAAAAGGTTACTCAGTTGAGGAACATACTCCAACGGTTTCATAACCTCAAAGTCGAAATCGTAGTAAGGAAGGTTTCTTTAGGGTCCCGATTAGAAGTCTTACCTAACCAACAATAAGGAACGTCAGGTTCCCTAAGAGTTCTCAGAAGAGGTTGTGGTGTCAAGTTTTCGTAGTTGAGAAGCCACGAGTCGGAAGAAGTGTCAGGTTGAGAGTGTAGGTATGCACTGCTGTCCTTTTTGGTTTCGGAAGTGATCTGCCTGAAATCAGCCGTTTCATTACAGAGACGAAAACTTGTACGATAGATCCAACCAGTATTGAAAAGAAGGTTCCTCATTCGTAGAAAATTAAAGTACCGACGTCAGTGGTAGACGTCACTAAAACCTTGGGGGTTTTTATTTCAGACCGTGACAAAGGTGGCAAAGGGGTAGATAAAGGGTACTTCACTACCCTGGTCTACGGTACTAGAATCAAAAGACTTACAACTCGAAATTCGGTTGAAAAAGTGAGAGGAGAAAGTGAAAGTAGTTCTCCGAAAAATCGAGGAGAAGTGAAAGACGGTATTCCCACCACAGTAGACGTATAGACTCCAATAACTATAAAGAGGGCCGTTAGAACTAAGGTCGAACACAAAGAAGGTCAGGTCGCAAAGAGTACTACATGAGACGTATCTTCAGTTTATTCGTCCCACTGTTATATATCGGAACTACATGAGGAAAAGGATAAACCTTGGTCAGACAACAAGGTACAGGTCAAGATTGACAACGAAGGACTGGACGTATGTCTAAAGAGTTCTCCGTCCAGTCCACCGGACCATAAGGGTAGAGAAAGTCTTAAAAGGCGTCAAANTCAGTTATTTCGTCTTTATCTACAAAAAGACCTTGAGAGAACGAAAAAGGTACTATGTCGTCTACAACCGTTAAACTAGAGACCAAGGAGACGGAAAAGATTTTGGTTGAACTTGTAGTCCCTCAAGTGTCAAGTACACAACGATTTCGGACCGAACCTCTTAAAACTCGTAATGAAATGAACGTACACTCTACTCACGTTAACACACCATCAAACTCGTAAGAAACCGTAACGGAAAGAAACCTTAACCTTACTTTTGACTGGAAAGGTCAGGACACCGGTGACGACTCAAAAGGTTTAAACGACCGTATAACTCACGTCGTGAAAGTGTCTAGTAGAAAGTTCTAAACTTTATCGAGTTGACCTTGAGGTAGTGTAAGTGATCGAAACAAACATCACTACGAAAGAATCCGAGTGAACTGAAACGTAAGGTCCTACAGACCGAGATCCACTCACTAGTGTGGTAGCACTAATAGACCCAGTACTTCTAGAAAAAACATGTCAAGAAGACACATAAGAACGGTGGAGAAGAATTATAGAAGACGAAGATAATCCAGGTATGGTAAAGACAGGAAATAACTCGGGTAGAAACGTACTTTACTGGGGAACGTAGAGATTAGAAGAACTTCTCTAGAGATCAGCAAGGGTAAGACAACAAAAGGAGATAAAGAAACGTAACTAACGACTTCTTCCGAAAGAATAGAGAAGAACGATAAGAAACCTTGAGACGTAAGTCTACGAATATAGAAAGGAAAAGAGGAAACGAAAAACGAAGAGAAGAAAAGTGTCGATAAACATTCCGAAGGTGTCTCTCGGTAAAACGAAAAAACGTAAAGAAAAGGTACCCCTACCAGAACTAGGGACAGAGGACATGTTACAGCACTTGGAGTAAGGTATCAAGTAGTCAGTGAGGTAGATAGTCTAGATCCGGGAATTTAGATAAAGAGTGAAGGTGACATGTTATTATTCCTTGAACTAAATCCAGTATGGACTTACCAGATCGCCAAAAGGGATGAAAGAAGTTAAAGTCAGACTTAAACCATTACTCAAGTACTAGATTCGGTGTCAGTCGAGGACCAGAAGAAAAACAACTGGCATATCTCGAAGAGGAAGAAACCGACGTTTCTTATATTAGTTAGACTAAAACCACAACTGGTAGACCACTACAGGTACACATCTCAGAAGAGAACATAAGACATATCACCCACAAACGATACTGGTCACGTAAAAGAACCGTTTTGAGACAATCAGAAACGGGACGAAGTAAGGTATAAGGTTCTGGTTTATACGGACAATGAGGTCCACAAAGAACTGAAGGATGAAAACGTAAGGTCAGGGGATATTACTTTTCCTGTAGAACAAACCCACAATTAAGATTTTCCAGAACATCCAGAAGTAACTTGGCAAGTTGAAGTCGAAGAAGTCGTGACGACCAACCCCGTATCTGGACCTAATGACACTATAACTTACCAAACGGAACCTTTGATTGTCTCTAGTAAGAAAACAAAAACTCTAACGTAAGTTCATGACGTAAAGCCTGAGAAACAATTTGTACTACCGATAAGGTAAAGAAGACTCTCTAAGGACGGACGTCATCATCTATATTACCAGTAGACTCAATTTAAGTGGGTAACGTCAGGTAAAATAAAGTGACTAAGGATCTTACAACTGTAAGTGAGAACGGTAGAGAACAAACTGGTGAAGGTTAAACGGAACTAAGTACCTGGATTGTAAGGTCCAAGGATACGTTATAACGAGAAATGTGGTAGTCTGGAACGAAGATAGTGGTCAGTGTAGGTGACGACCCATACCAAAAACGAAACCGAGGTAGGGAAGTAAGAAAGACCTCAATAAAGAGGTGACTAGAGGTCATCGCACAACCCGTGGATGACTGGAGCCTTCAAGGAGAAAACCATAGGATAGTAAAACGGAAAAGTATGACAAGTACCCCAAGAGTTCCGTTCTTATGACTTCACCGAACGGTAATGGAAGGGGTCACCTGGTGTAAGACAGTCTGGAGAGGTGGTACTGGACGGGTAGAACCCCACGGGGCGTCCGTACCGAATCAAAGTAACTCAATCTGTTCCGACACCAGGATCACACTAATCTAACTGATCTAAAGACACTCATACCAAAGTCTCACAGACGGGAGACTACGGGAGAACGTTGTGGATGGTAGAATGAACCCAAAGAGAATGGAACCCACACCCCATAGAGAAGTACCGACGGGGTCGTTTCGTGTGGGCGACGAGGAATGGGACCTGTCCCCATAGAGGAGTGACGACGGGAAGGACTGGAAGTTGCACCCAATCGAGGAGATCCGGGCGGACTCGACTATGTCAGTGACGGAGAACCTGTACCCCAACGAGGAGGTCCGGTGATGGGGACCCGAGCCCGTACCCCAACGAGGAGGGCCGGCGGTGGGGACCGGAGTCCGTACCCCAACGAGGAGGGCCGGTGACGGGGACCTGAGCCCGTGCCCCACCGAGGAGGACCGGTAGGGACTGGAGTCTACGCCCCATCGAAGAGAATCGGTACGAATCACACGGCCAGGGTCGGTGGACTCGAATGAGTGGGTATTTTTCCTTGTGTCAACTTAGTTAAGATTACTCCACCTATATGGATGTCGGATAATATGTTTTACTTCATTCAGGTCTTCTCATCAATAACATAAGATTACATATATATACTTAGATCTTTCTACCATGATTACTTAGATAAACGTCTCGTCGTAACCTCTGTCTTCGTCACTCTTGTTTAAACACCTATACTGACCCCTCCCTCCTTCCTCTTCTACTCTCCGTACGTCTCTCATTGTACGTTCGTATGTAATGGTATACATCTTATCTATCGTTTATCCTTAAACGACATACTGAGTCCCTTGAGTTTGACCTCGAACCAAACTCCCAACCCAACCCCTCCCTCCACCCACCCTACAAGTTCATCCTCTCCTGTACCCATTTGGATACCAATTAAGTACAACTACGAACCATCATTGGTTGTGTCATGATATTTTGTCAATAGGAAGTCAAGTCAAGTCAAGTCAACGAGTCAGCACAGACTGAGAAACACTGGGGTACCTGACGTCGTGCGGTCCGGAGGGACAGGTAGTGGTTGAGAACCTCAAATGGGTTTGAGTACAGGTACTCAGACACTACGGTAGGTTGGTAGAGTAGGAGACAACAGGGGAAGAAGAGGACGGAAGTTAATTTTCATTTACTTAATCTTTTTCAAGTACAAACCCTTGCGTACATTCTTAATTTCTAAAATTTTAAATTTTTTTTATTTTTTAATTTTTTTTAATTTTTCTTTTTTTTTCTTTTTCATCTTTTATTGTTGTTGACCTCATATACTACTAGAAAATGAAAATAGATCAAACGAAGTGAAAACGAATCATCTTTCTGAAAACACATGTATATATGTTTCATACGTTCAATCGTACATAAAATCTTTTAAATACTTAAAAAGGGACCTTTAAAAAAAAAAATTAAACTCAGTCTGAATCATACTTGTCTTACGATCTAAAGATTAAATGTCAGTGAGTTATCAGAGTATTTCAAGGTACATAAAAACTGTACATCATAATGACGATTTACAGATCTTTTAAATAGAGTCACTAAATTTTTTTAACTTATTCCGGACTTTGAAGATTAGATTAAGATTCTTATATTTCTTTATAACACAACATTTTTTCTTTGTCATTTAATTATACCGTCTTTAACTTCTCCTTGATTTTTCGGAGAACTATTTTCACTTTCTCCTCTCACTTTTTCAACCGAATTTTGTGTTGTAAGTCTTTTGCTTCTAGTACCGTAGACCAGCGTAGTGAAGTACCGTTTATCTACCCCTTTGTCACAGGCTGAAATAAAAACCCCCGAGGTTTTAGTGACGTCCACCACTAACGTCGGTACTTTAATTTTCTGTGAATGAGGAACCTTCCTTTCAATACTGGTTGGATCTATCGTATAAGTTTTCGTCTCTGTAATGAAACGGCTGTTTCCAGGTAGACCAGTTCCGATACCAAAAAGGACACCAGTACATACCTACACTCTCAACCTGACACTTCTTTCGACTTGTGGCTTCTTAACTACGAAAACTTGACACAACAACCTCTTCTGAGAACTCTCAGGGAACCGGACGTTCCTCTAGTTTGGTCGGGTAGAATTTCCTCTGGTCAGGACTTATAAGTAACCTTCCTGACTACAAGTTCGACTTTGAGGTTATGAAACCGGTAGACTATCCTTCTTCACTGAGTAACCTTTTCTGGAACTATGACCCTTTATAATTTCCGTCTTCCTCTTCGCCCCCTCCCTCCCCTGTCTTCTACTCTACTAACCTACCGTAGGGGTTAAACTACCTGTACTCAAACTCGTTCGAGGTCTTCAACCGCTACCTGTCCCTTTGGACCGGACTACCCCCAGTGTTTCTCAGTCTGTGTTGGCTCGTTGACTTGACTTGACTTCTCCCCTTTTGCAAAATATATTCTCTTGGGAAGATTTTGACGTGAACAAGTTAATATCGGAAGGAGTTCTAAAAGAGGTAGATAGGGTTTGACCCACTGGTGTAGGTGGGGGCACTTAGGTCCACGGGTATGGTCGTTTGACGACTGTAAGTTTGAGAGTAGAGGTTGAGTTAAGACATAGAACAATTTTCTATTAAAAGGTTTTTTTTACCATTTTAGTACTGAAAACATTTATAGATTTTTACTTGGACGAAATTTATTAAATAAAGTGAGTACTCCCTTGATCTAGACCGTTCGTACTATATATAGTGAATCGTTTTTCCATTTTTCTTTTTGGACATCTTACATTTTTATACAATTAATTTTCCACGTCTATTTCCGTTTTGATCAAAATGACACCACCACCCTCCTCAACCCTCGCCTTTAGTAACCTTGAAAATGATATGGTTTATCTTAGACGTAAGGTTAGTCAATTAACGTAGACTTTTGGAGTCTATCAAGTCCGGTCACATACTCCGACCTTAAGGTACTTGACCTTCACACGAGTTACCTCTACTACGAATCGTAGAGTAACGGTCTATAAAAATTTGTTTACCTTTGTAGGTGCAAACTTCTTCACTTAAATAGTAACGGAGAGTGAAGAAAGGACCACCGAGTCTTCCATTTCGCAGAAGAATGTCACACCCTCTGGACCAAGCTAGGGACCCAGCCCTTCTAGGAGACCTCTTCCTTTACCGTTGGGTGAGGTAATGAGAACGGACCTTTTAGGGTACCTGTCTCCTCGTACCACCCGATGTCAGGTGCCCCAGCGTTTCTCAACCTGTACTGACTGACTGAAGTGAAAGTGAAAGTGAGTGAGGAAACGTGTGCGTAGGGAATTTCTATCAGTGACACAGAAGAAAAGGTAAATGGATGGTATGTATCATAAACAATGTGTCACTTGGAAGTTTTGACACCCCGTACACTTATTTATCGACTACATGAGGTTCTGGAGATTGGATGTGAGTATCGTTAAATATCGGTGTAAGGTAAAAGAAAGAGGGTTGGACAAGAACGGACACATTTTATGTACTCTACTTGTATGTAAATGTGTGAAGTTTAATTAATATTGACGGACAACCTTATTCGTTCACCGAAAAAGAATATGGATAAATTTTCCTTTCAGTTATAAAAGGATTTCTTGTCCTTACTCTGTCATCATAAACTCACCTTCCTCAAATTCCAAGTCTAAGATATATTACTTTAAATACACATAGAATGTCTACGAGTTATTCAGGAACGAAAGCCTAACTAATTTTAAACTTTGAACGCTCCGGTACAATTAGAGTATGAATGTCAATGTCGTTGTGACCTTTCCAATTCTTTAGTTTTCCCAATAGTCGGACCACTAAATGTCTCCTGAAATATTGGTTAAACAATAAACTTTCTCTATCTCCGAAAATTCAAGAATTCTCTGATTATGACACTCCTCATGAAAGAGAACTAGATTCGTTATCTGACAAAAAAAAAGACAAATAATAGAATTCTACTTAGAAAGTTCGGTATATTAGTGGAAATGAAATCTGACTTTTAGATAAACACAATGAAAATGTCATGTGACCCCATTAGAAAATAATTTAGGTGTCTTTATTATTGGAAATATAATTTATTGTACTTATTAATTTGATTATAGTCAACCCAACAAGGGTTTTTTTGTATTAACGTAAAAAAAAAAGGACTATCTAAAATTTTATCTTTTGACTTACCATCAACTTTTAGTTGAAAAATTTGTATTCCCTATAAAAATTAAGATCCTGAATATTCCATTGTAAATTACATACAGAAATCCCACTCTCATAAATTAAGGATATGAGTATGTTCACTGTAAAATCTTTACTTATTCCTAAAATTCTATGATTGCCTTTGTCACAGTCTGAAATAAAAAAACCAGAGGTTTTAGTGACGTCTACCACTGACATCGGTACTTTAATTTTCTGGGAATGAGGAACCTTCTTTTCAATACTGGTTGGATCTATCGTATAAGTTTTCGTCTCTGTAATGAAACGGTTGTTTCTAGGTAGATCAGTTCCGATACCAAAAAGGTCACCAGTACATACCTACACTCTCAACCTGACACTTCTTTCGACTTGTGGCTTCTCAACTACGAAAACTTGACACCACAACCTCTTCTGAGAACTCTCACGGAACCTGACGTTCCTCTAGGTTGGTCAGGTAAGACTTCCTCTATTCGGGACCCTAAAGAAACCTCCCTTACTACGACTTCAACTTTGAGATCATGAAACCGGTGGAGTACTCTTCTCAACTGAGTAACCTTTTTTGAGACTACGACCCTCCCTAACCCCCGTCCTCCTCTTCCCCTGCTGTCTCCTACTCTACCGACCTACCGTAGTGACTGAACTACCTAACTCAGACTCACTTGAGGCCATCAACCACTACCTGTCCCTCCGGACCGCACGACACTAAGTACCCCAGCGTTTCTCACCCTGTACTGACTCGCTGACTTGACTTGACTTGACTTACCTTGATCTCCTTAAATCCCGGAGTGCTTAACTGAAGTCCCTTTTATGTAAAGTAAAAAGAATATGTCCGAATAAAGTTATTTTCGGGTCACTCAAAAAATTAGATAAACTTAACCGTGAAAGGATATTATTAATGAATTTAGATTAAGTGATTAAAGTTAGTTCGTTTAAGAAAAGAAATTATAAGTCTCCTATTACGTAATTGAGAATAATCGGGTTATCCCATCTAAAATCAATTAAATTTATTTCACTTCGTAAGATTTGAAAGACCAAAGTATTTCTCGTAAAAGATTAGTTTAAAAGACGAATTTAACTCCATTTATACTACCTTTACCTTTTGAAATAAAAGTGAGTTCCGAAATTGGAAATCTGAATTTTTATTTGCCTCTGTTTATAAACAATCTATCTGTGTAGGTTTCAAGTCTTTCCAAAAAAAAAATTAAGAAAAAATTTAAAATAAATAAAATTAACCTCTGTTTAATGTTATAACATCACCGAAAACGGTATGTAACTGTACTTAGTCGGTACCCACACGTAAACAAGGGGTAGGACTTGGGGAGACCCAGAAGGGTCACGTGGTCGGGACTCGTGGGACAGAGTACTTAACTTGGACCTGACTGCTAGACAAAGTGTATACTATTATATGTACAAAGTTACGATAACAGAGTTTGGTAGGGTGGGAGCGGAAGACTTTCCCAAAATTAAAAATGAAATTTGCACCCATTACAGGGGACCACTTTTATACGGTTTTATTTATTTTAGAAATTATCAATTACGTATTAAAAATTTTTAAGATTTTAGTCTGAGTTCCCATACTCGACCGTAATACCTTTGTTATTTGGAATACAACTAATAATTTTGATTAATCATAAAATTTATTCGACATGTTCCACCACGGAATTTTACGAATACTTTTTCGTTGGTCAAGAATTATTATGTACTCAAATTTAGTAAATGTGACAGAATATGTGCAATTTCATTTAAATATTTCATCAGTAGGTTATCAAATCACGGACCAGTATAAGGTCAAGGAACTTGACATATAAAGTCGTAACACTTCCGTCTTTAAAACTTCTGGTTACTAAATAAGACACTTAAACCGTTGTCGTTTTCGAGTCCTCCCCAACGACACTAAATGAAGTGTGTAAAATATTACTTAAAGTGTTTAAAGTAAAATATTCCGGGTTTCTATCCGGATTATGATGAAAGGTACGTTTTAGAAGGAACGTTTGTCTTAGATACATGATTTATGACTTCTTTATACTTAGGTTAAGTCAAGTCAGCGGGTCAGTACAAGTTGGGAAACGCTGGGGTACCTGACGTCGTGTGGCCCAAAGGGACAAGTTGAGGGTCTTGAACGAGTGAGTACAGGTAGTTCAGCTACTTCGGTAGATTGGTAGAGTAGGAGACAGCGGGGGAAGAGGAGGACGGAAGTTGGAAAGGGTCGTAGTTCCAGAAAAGGTACTCAGTCAAGAAGAGTAGTCTACCGGTTTCATAACCTCAAAGTCGAACTGGTAGTCAAGAAGGTTACTTATAAGTCCTGACTAAAGGAAATCCCAATTGACCAACCTAGAGGAACGTCAGGTTCCCTGAAAGTTCTCAGAAGAGGTTGTGGTGTCAAGCTTTCGTAGTTAAGAAACGGTGAGTCAAAAGAAATATCAGGCTGAGAGTGTAGGTATGTACTGATGGTCCTTTTGGTATCGAAACTGATATGTTTAGAAACAACCATTGTATTACAAAGACGAAAAATTATACGACAGATCAAACCAGTGTCGAAATTGAGTGCTTATGACTCTATAAACGATAATGGAAAACAACCTTTATTTTGTAACATCACTTGTAAGACAGCAGAAGTCGTTGTAGGGTTTTACAAGTTATAAGTGTACCCTATAAATCTTTAAACGAGACGTTCTCGAAAAGTTTTATAATCATTCACCGTACTTTGATTGAAACTTCCTACCTTTCATTTCAAACTGGAAGACCAAGTTCTCACAATTTAATAAGACTTCGTCATAGTGATTCAATTGACATATCGTTATATAGAGTAATGAAATTTCTGAATAAAAACGAACAGTTACCGATACCTTCCGTACATACTGGTCAGTGATTTATTAAATTTTATTCATGACTTAAGACTTTACAGTGGTGTAACTTATTCTTCAGTACCAACAATTACAATTGAATGTTAATAAGAAAAACAAAAATTTAATACCCTATTGACTTTTGGAAGTCCTCAATTGAAAAAACGAATAGACATAGTGAATTATGACGATACTTTAAAACCTAATAAGTAATAAAAAAGTACAACAGATGAAAAGGTTACTACAACGTCGTATTTTTAAATTTGTAAAACAACTTTATCGTTTTCGGTACTTGTAAAATTATGTATTTTTTCTTACAAGACTCTAGAACCTAAACTTGATATTTTATAAACTCCATCTTTGTTGAAAAGTCTTCTACATTTCATATTCTTTAACAATACTCTCTCACAGTCAGTACAGACTGAGAATCTATGGGGTACCTGATATCGGGTGGTCTGAAGAGACAGGTACCCTTAAGAAGTCTGTTCTTATGACCTTTACAAACGGTACAGGAAGAAGCCCCCTAGAAGGGTTGGGTCCCTAGTGTGGGTCGAGAGAGTGTTACGTCCACCTAAGAAATGACAGACTCGATGGTCCCTTCGGGATCTTATGACCTCACACATCGGATAGATAAGAGGTCCCCTAGAAGGACTAGGTCCTTAGCTTGGTTCCAGATGATGTAACGTCCGTCTAAGAAATGGTTGACCTGTAGGTCCCTTCGGGTTTCAACCTTGAATAGTTGATATTTTAGTAGGGTTTAGATTTCCCTCAAGTAGACGTTTCACGTCTCCTTATACTTTCTAATATACTCATTTTGTTTGGTAAAATAGGGGTGTAACTATAAAAGACTCCTAAGATCTTTAGAACTTCCTCAGGAGAAATTTCTTTTTTTATCTGACTTGTATAAATCCCTTAACTGATACGGTTTCGTAAAATGACACACCTAGTGTCATTTGACATCTTTTAAGACTTTCTCTACCTTTATGGTCCAGTGGACTGGACGGAAAACTCTTTAGACATACGTCCAGTCCTTCGTTGTCAATCTTGACCTGTACCTTGTTGTCTGACCAAAGTTTATCCTTTTCCTCATGCAGTTCCGACATATAACAGTGGGACGAATAAACTGAATATACGTCTCATGTAGTACTCTTTGCGACCTGACCTTCTTTGTGTTCGACCTTACTTCTAACGGCCCTCTTTATAGTTATTGCTTTCTATACGTCTACTGTGGTGGAAATACCATCTTTCACTTCTCCTTAATCTTTCGGAGAACTACTTTCACTTTCACCTCTCAATTTTTCGACGGATTTTCGAGGTGTAAGTCTTTTGATTCTAGTACCGTAGACCAGGGTAGTGAAGTATCCTTTATATACCCCTTTGCCACCTTTGTCACAGTCTGAAATAAAAAACCCCGAGGTTTTAGTGACGTCTACCACTAACGTCGGTACTTTAATTTTCTGTGAGGAACCTTCCTTTCAATACTAGTTGGATCTATCGTATAAGTTTTCCAGGCAGATCAGTTCCGATACCAAAAAGGTCACCAGTACGTACCTACACTCTTAACCTGACACTTCTTTCGACTCGTGGTTTCTTAACTACGAAAACTTGACACCACAACCTCTTCTGAGAACACTCAGGGAACCGGGAGTTCCTCTAGGTTGATCAGGTAGGACTTCCTCTGGTCAGGACCCATAAGTAACCTTCCTGACTACGACTCCGACTTCAAGGTTATGAAACCGGTGGAGTATGTCTCAACTGACTAACCTTTTCTGGGACTACGACCCCCCATAACCCCCTTCCTCCTTTTCTCCTACTGTCTCCTACTCTACAGACCTCCCGTAGTGACTGAGCTACCTGTACTCACACTCATTTGAGGTCCTCAACCATTACCTGTCCCTCCGGACCGCACGAAGCTTAGTACCTCAACGTTTCTCAGTCTGTGCTGACTCGTTGACTTGACTTCACTTGACTTGATGTACAAGATATTACTAAATGAGTATTAGTAAAGTCTCTCCAAACGAGTACAAACATATATATACATCAAGTACTCAGAAAGTTTCGACGAATTGTAGTATAATCACGAGATGTTAAATAAATGACAGAGGATACAGAAAATCCAACATATAGTTCCTGAAGGGAAAACCAAGTCTACCATTTGGTAGGTGGACATCATGTCCTCTGGACATAAACTAGGGACCCATCCCTTCTACGGGACCTCCTCCCGTACCGTTGGGTGAGGTAATAAGAACGGATTTTTTAAGGTACTTGTTTCCTTGGACCATCCGATGTATGTAAGGAAACATGAGATGATTCACTGATTCGAGTGTGTGTGTTTAACATATAGTCAATCCTCTACAATTCAAATACGTTGCTATCCTTTGTTAGACTTTTATAATCCTTTTTTACATAAAGGACGAGTCAGTCAGATGACATCACCTTCTTTTATCAATTAAAGTGTCTTATAAACCGAGAGGTCCATATTTCTGAAGGGTTGATATATTCGTATCAGGATTACCATACACACACCTCCATAACCCTTTTCCCCTGTCTTACTGACGTGTCAAGTGAGACAAGGTTCAAACGACCGGTCCTGGTCGGGGGTACCAAGTCAGGTCTCGTCATAAAAGGTTTCGACGCACAACCACTGGACCCTATTACGACTGGTCGTGGACGAAGATCAAAAGTAATCACGTTTTGAATGACTATAGAGGAACATAAGGACAATCTCTTTTGGATCCTCACTTTAATGACCTGAACTCCTTGTGATGGAGTAGTAGTAAGAATTCGTTATTGGTTCAACGTACAAGTCTCTTAAGATGTCATGAGAGTAGTGTTCCCTTCTTAACAAGGACAAAGAATGTCATGAACGGTCATTATCTAAGGGGAATATTTTTCAGATGGGAAAGGGGGTACTAGACTGACCATCAATATAGTAAAATAACATTAAAATTGAGTATACACTGAACCATGACATTCCAGTTTATAGAAAAAAATTATCGTTGAGGCAAATTGAATCACTTAAAGGATAAGTGTAAGAAACGAGTAAAATTTAACTCGACAAAAAGAATAATTAACCAACGTCGAGAAGTATGTATTACCGTTTATATCCGAGGTTTAGATACCTAATGTAAAGATTAAAAATTGTACAAAGTTTCTACATATTTTTTAAATAGGAATATCCACGTTTATTAAAAATATCTACTTTTACAGATTACCAATAGTCAGAAAACAAAAAAATGTTAGTTATGTAAAATATTTATTAGGAATGGGGTCTTGTTGTTGTTTTTTAAGAGAAGTTTTTAATGTTATAAAACGAAAAGTTCAAATAAAATAAGAACAAGAAGGACTTTCTCGTTTATTTTTAAACTTATACCTATTATTAAAAAAATTAATGACTTTTTATGTAGTAATAGAAGACTAGATTTATAGTGAACTAAATATATAATATATATAGTATATACATATAGTGAGAAATATATATATATGTATGTACACATACACACGTACGAGTCAGTTAAGTCAGTACAGACTGAGAAATGTTGGTATACTTGATCTCGTACGGTCCCAGGAGACAGGTACCCTAAGAGACCCGTTCACATGACCTTACCCAACGGTACGGAAGGAGGTACCCTAGAAGGATTGGGTCCTTAGTTTGGAGTCAAGTCATGTGAAGTCAGTGAGTCAACACAGGCTAAGAAACACCGGGGTACTTGACGTCTTACGGTCCGGAGGGACAGGTAGTACTTGAGGACCCCAAGTCGGTATGAGTACGGGTGACTCAACTACTACGGTAGACTGGTAGAGTAAGAGACAGTAGGGGAAGTGGAGGACGGGAGTTAGAAAGGGTCGTAGTCCTAAAAAAGGTTACTCAGTCGAGAAACGTAGTCCACCAGTTTCATAACCTCAAAGTCGAAGTCGTAGTCAGGAAGGTTACTTGTCAGTCCTGGCTAGAGGAAATCCTACCTGACCAACCTGGAGGAACGTGAGGTTCCCTGAGAGTTCTGGATTAATTTTAATTTTCGAAGCCGTGTTGTTTCCTTTGATATTCGTTCCACTTTTCTGTCGGAAGTCTTACCCTCTTTTATTATCGTTTCCTTCGTTGACTGTTTTTGGATTAGAGTTTTTATATGATCGTTGAGGACGTCGAGTTAAGGTCTTTTTATTTACTTGGTTAGTTTTTTACCCGGTTTCTTGATTTGTCTGTAAAGAGGTTTCTTCTGTATGTCTACCGATTGTTTGTGTACTTTTCTACGAGTTGTAGTGAGTAATAGTCTCTTTACGTTTAGTTTTGGTGTTACTCCATGGTAAAGTACAGTCAGTCTTATCGACGATACGTTTTCAGATGTTCGTTATTTTGACCTATCTTGACGGAATACTGGGTCGTTAGGGTGACGACCCGTATGTGTGA